>VZRW01001045.1:852484-957001 GCA_013398125.1 Aegotheles bennettii | reverse complement strand
TCAGGTAAGTACGTCACACTAAGACTAACTAGGACAGCGGGACAAACATTGCCCTCCTTATGAAAGCAGGTTTCCCTATGAATAAAATCAAAACATTTGTCAAAGATAATTGAAATCATGTTTACTGCATAGATTCATAAATCTGAAATGCAGAGCTGCACAGACACCATTCGATCCTGGTAACATCGTAATAAATCAAAAGACCAGTAACTTGAAAGTCTTTTATGCTTCTTAGAATAACCCAAAGATTTATTCACAGCATTTGTTTTTTCTGGCCTCCTTTATTTTTCCATCTTGTGGAATACGTGTTACCATCTATATTTAACAGCAAATGCAAAATACAGACAGTCTTACAGATCAGAAAGGCTAAAGTTTCTTCTTGTTCTTCTGTTCTCTTCAGCTCACTCCAATACCTCCACCCCCTCCCTGGCTCTTGTTTTTCTCATCTCCATGCTGTTTCATTTATCCTTCCCTTCCTCAGTCCCTGCAGTTCCCTGTTCCTCTTTCTCATCTTTCAGCTCCACCTCATCTCATTCCAGCTCTTGTGTTCTGATCTCCTGTTTTCAAAAATACCAGACAAAAAGGTACTAAAAAAAAAAAATCAAAAACTCTTCATAAAGCTGTTGTTCTCTAAAGTACCTAACTGGACATTGTGCTACTTCTATTTAAGATTTTTTGAGGACAAATTCAAGCAGCTCTCCTTTCTCTTCTCATGTGAAGATTTTTTTAATCTAAAATCTGTCCAAGTTACAAAGCATTATTTCTCTTTTTTAAAGAATATGGACATTTGTAGCTCTGCTGATGGAAGAAGATTGTCTAATTCAACATAGCACAACTTTATCTGTGAGTCATCACCTTTGCAGTTAAGCTATACTCATTAGTCACATCCTTTTATTATTATTATTTTAATGTTATGGAACTACAGAGCTAATTTTGACTCTGGGTCAAAACTGAACAAGTAGATTTTTCCAGGTCACAGTTCAAGCCAGATTCTCAGGCAAATGACTCTTTTAAACATGGTTCTGGTTCATTTATGTTCTTGGTTTGAATTAGCCTCCCATTCTAGTTCTTGATGAATGATCCCAGAATCACTTCTTTGGCTCTCTTGGTAAGAAAAGAGAGCAAGTATCCCATCAAAAAGGATTTCAAGTGGATTTAGTGCTCAGTTGTCTATAAGAAATATAAGCACATTTGCATGCCTGGCTTGGAAACGGCATGTATCAATTAAGGGAATTGACCACTTTCACATACAAATGCTCCATTTGTGCATGAAGTCACAGTAACTGAATAGCTAACTTGTTTGAAAAACCTGGCTTAGCTTATACTTCACCTAAATGCACATCTTTTAAAGCACATCTGAGTATAAAGTTTTAATGATTCTTTTTCAATGGGTTTAAAGATTATTTTTTTAAGTGGCTGCTTCCAGGGATACATAAACAACTCTATTCATTGTCACTGAGTAGCATTACACAAGTATTAACCTCCATAGCCACACTAAATCACTGTGATTAATTTTTGAGTACCCCAAATAATGAACCTTGAGGGGGTCAAAGTAGTGCAACAGGAGAGATAATAGAAGTTCTGCTTAAAAAAATTAAAATATCCACAAACATGGAGGAAAAATCCTAATAGTACACCCCAAGCTTTTCAGAGAGCTTGTGTATACCTTAATGTATGTCACATATATATATATCATAATTTAAAAAGGCACTAAACAGAAATAAGCAGCAAAACACAATTTCAGAGTATTTTCAAATGGACATTGAAGGTTTCTTAGATAACATTGTACAGAATAAGGTTTTGGACTGTTTTTTCCTTACCACCCTGAAGAGTAAATGTTGCTTTTTCCCAGGAGGGGCTGCAGAGAGAAAGTATGTTAAGGAACATCTATAGCTGTAGAGCTGGCATATGTACTGCAGCTCTTTGTGTACTGTCAGTTCGCTATGACAACTGATATCTTGGATGAGGATGAACTGTGTTTCCTCACTGACATTGTCAGACAGCAAGGACTTGAGCTTGCACAGACTTCTGCCACTATTTGAGACTGATAAGATTAAAACTGTTGTGATTCTGTTTTGATGGGAGCTACTGTACATGTGGACTGCATTGTCTCCAGGGCAGGGCTGTGTGTTCCTGGGTACGATGAGGGTGGAGAGGAGGATGAGTTGTGGTACAGAGACCCTGTTTTACTAAAACTGAACTCAAACACTGAAGAGCTGGGGATATTATGAATGTAATAATTTTTAATGCATGGCATTAGAATTGCATGCTGTCCAGTAAAATTGCTGTCCCACGTGAATGGGATACAGATAAAGAAAAGCACGTGTAATATAAAATATATGTAAATTAGGATGTATATTAGCTTAAGAAAACAGAGCATAAGAACAATGAGTGTAATGAGAAAGGAAAGGTCCTGTTGACTGTGCACACAGCAGAGATCATCCAGCTAGTGCCTGCCTCACTCAAGTGAGTCAAATACCATACCAACCTAGGAATATGGTTATCCTGTTTCTGGACACCCTGCAGCAGCAGCTGGCTGCCTTTGCGTTGTGCAGCCCATTAATCCACTGTCTTGATACCCGAGTGTTGACAATGCATATATATCATTACAGCGTATTGTACTTACTGAAAGCACTGCAAGAAAATGGGGAAAAGAAAGCACTAACACTACCTAAGCACTGGCTAATCTTTGCACGTGTCTGTTCTCAAAGAATCAGATCCTAAAGTTTGTAAAATGACTAGAAGGACACCAGAGAAGGCAGTAAGTCTTTGAATTAATCAGTGATTACATATACTGCAAAACACAGAGCAAGCTTCCTGGAACTGGTAGGATTTGGCCTATTCCTGTTGCTTTAATGTTTCTCAGTCCTTTAGCTACACTATATGATCTTTCCTTTATTTATCTTTTTCCAAATGGAAAGAAATACAGGACTGGAGGGGATTTCCTGAGTAACCAAGTGTAATCTCCTGCCACCCGTGGGAACAATAACATAGAAACCTTTTTATTCCTATTTAAGTTCTTCCAGATAGGCACTGGCCCTTCTTTCTGAGGAACACACTGAAACACAAAAATACACACAAATGCCAAAAAAGCCAGAGCTGATAAAAAAGAAGAAAAGGAGAGAAATAATACAGATGGTCCAAGCTGCCCACTCCAAACATGTTATGACCTATGTCATTTGCTTATAGATTACTTCAAATCTCTTATCTCCATCTTTGTGGCTAATAGCCTAGAATAAAACATTCTCACATTCAGGTATAAAGACAACAAGCAATCCTACAGAGGAAATTAGTAGTCATCTCCATAGCTTCTCCTCTGGACTTCCCTGGGTCAGTTCTGTAGGTTTTCCTGTTGTTACAAGTGAACCCACTTGCAGCTGCCTAAGGAACAGCTGCCATTATCCAGTCCAGCATTGTGGGAGCTCCTCCCAAGCAAAGAACTATCAGAAAGTGCTGTATGTCAGCTTCGGCTGCTGACCTGTGAAAATAACCCATTCTAATCAGCAATACATAAGGCTGTCTGAAATCTCCTTTGGCACTTTATTGAATAAATAAATGATAATTAGATCGGAAGCATTATTGCAGACCTCATAGTCACTAAACCCATGGCATTTTTAACAGGCTGGTTAAATGCCATCTCTTTCTAGAAGTCTATGCAAAGAAAGCAGAAAAACTATTACTGTTATCAATACTAGAAACAGTGCTGCTTGTTCAGGTGGTTGTAGCTGAGATGTATGGGTTTGTTCCTGCGTGTCTTAGGTTCCTCTCCTGCTAATGATTTATGACAGGGTTTTTTTATGTAGGCATGAAACCACTCACTATGACAGGAGATGTTCTAGATATGACTGCCCCAACTAACAACCATTACATTGTCAGTAACATTTCTCTGTACAGTTTACAGAAATATGTTTTTCTGACTATTTATTTATTTATTTATTAGCTCCCAATACTACATCAGTGCCTAAGAAAACCAAATCTACACTGAATCTATACAGGAAGATTTTTTGCTTGACAAATGGTCTGCAGTTGTTATAAAAGCATGCTGATTTTTGGAGAACTGAGAAATTGGCTCTGGCAAGCTGTGGTAAAAAAAAATAGTTTTCTCTGCGTTGATTTTTCAATATTTAGTGAGTATTCAGAATACATCCTTAATGCCATGCTATGCTCCATAGAGGTGATGTATGATTATGCAGCTGTGACTATGAAATGATGTATGAAACAAGAATTCCTGAACAATGCATTGAGAATACAGAGCCTGTAAGCTACTGCATGCGCCGGTAGCTGCTGTTTGTTGCACTCAGAAATAAGAAGGGAGCCAGTGCATTTCAGCGAGGATCTAAACACCAACTATACTAAAAACCTTTCACAACATACAAATGTCCTCTTTCATGTGCATTATGCATTGTAAGATAGGGCTGAACAAGAGTGTCATTTGGGATCTTTGTTCAACTTGTGAAGGCAAGATGCTGAGTATCTATTCTAATCCCCTGCAAAGGACAGAGCCAGTGGCTCAATGCCAGCCATGCTCCCAGGCCAAGCCTGGCCCCTCCATCTTGTACCAGCATTTTTGCCCAGTTACAGCAGTTCAGATTGGAGTGACAATGCTTTACATACTTCTAATATAAGTCTAAAATACAGAGCAGTAAGAAATTAATTTCACTGTGGCTGCTGGCATGTTACTGCAAGTTTTCCAACTTAAGCTGTCAGGGGAAAAAAATAAAAGCAAAAAAGGGTAAAAAGAAAATAATCCCTTGTCTCCCAAACCTCACCTTCCCAAAGACTGAAATGGAGCTGGCATAATGGAGTCTGCTCTTTAGGTATTCAAAGTAGCAACCTCACCAGCCAGCACCCAACTTGTTTCTCCCAGTCATAGCAAGGAATATATTGAGCTTCTAAAACTTTTAATCAGTTTTTATTTGGAATAATCAGATGGCACATAATTGAAGCTGTCTATTCAAGTTTTGACTTCCTTTAAAATTTCCCTAAAAGTTACTCTTGTGAGACTTATATACCTTGTCCTTCCCAGATCTTGTGACTATGCTGTTAAATTTTACCTGCCTTTGCATTATCTCTGTGTTTCTTTTAACAAATGCAACAGCAATTTCTACCTTCAGCTTTGGTTTATACATTTCATTCTACTGGGGAAACTTCTACTTGCTTCTGTATGTTTATAACACAGTTGCTTTGGTGAATGAAGAGTTCATGCATAATTGCTCACAAACAATCCTAGCACCAGCAGACAGCATTGGAGAGGACCTTGAAAGAGGATTAAATTAGGGGTTCAATCACTGTGTGGATATTAAACCAGATTCTCTAATAATCTGTTGTGTATTGAACCCCACCATAATCCTTTACATGGTCCTGCTGGAAGAGCACGGTTTATTGTGTATATCCTCTTTAGCAAAGGCTGCCTACTGGAGAGACTGCATCAGTTCACACTGTGAACACACCACCGTGATTCAGATAGGATCAGAAATGCAGTGTCATTATTATTGTTGTTATTCTTTTAATGAAAACTTCTCAGGGTGCCATTAATAACTAGAATAATAGAATGGTATCACATAGTCCTCCCAGCAGCTCTGTAGTAATGGCCCAGCAGTGCACTGTGCAAAACAAGCCCCATATAGAGCAAGGGAAGTCACAGTGTGAACTCTGCCATACTGTCCGCACTCACAACTGCCCCTAATGCATTCACCCAAATCACAGGGTAGAAAAAAGCATACCTGGTACTTCAACAGACCACCACAGACTTGAACAGATTCAAGATTTTTGCCTGCAGGCTGTCAGGGAAAAACAAAAACAACTCTGAGGCTTTTGTCTCTTGCTAATGGCATTCTATGAGCTCTGGAATAGCTCAGCAAATGGCCAAGAATCTCAGCTTTCTTTCTCCGTAAGAGATCTATTAATTCAAAATCAGAGTAGACAATGTTAATTCTGTGCTGCTGTATGAAGAGAGTCTGGATAACCTTTTTCTTTACAGACAAAACTGGTCTATTTTTTTTATTCTCATGCCTCAGCAGGTGCCAGTCCTCGTGGCTATTCTCTATAAGTTTCTGTAAAATGCTTACATCTTCTTTCTCTGAACTCTACCTGAATTTCTCACATCCACTTCTTCTCACAGTAAACTACAGATTGCACAGTGGCACTGTGTGGAATACATTTCTAATTTTGTCTTCAGATGAATACTGCTAAGCTGATGAGAACTTCTTAGACACCGGCAGCTTCCACTGACGTCAACTGGAATTGCAAGTTTGCAGTCAATTTAGTCCAGCGCAACTAAACGCACCCTTGGGCCACTGATCTCTAATCTTCTTCCTCCCTTACCATTTTCCTTCTCAAATTGCACATTGCATTCTGCATTTAGGGCACACTAACTCCATATGGTAATGTGACTCACATTAAAACTTAGGTTTCGCCAATTGGCAAAATTCTTTTTTTCAACACTTGTGCATGACAAATTGTGACATTATAATGATGAATTTATAAATATTGGTAAAAGGATTGGAGAAGGACCAGTCATTATTATTTAATTATTTTAATATCAATCAGAATTAGGCTTCCAAATTCTGATGAGTTATGGACTGATAGCCATTAATTACTCCATTAGGAAGCTATTGCTGCATGCCGTTGTCGTATTTTAATTCCCTAAAAGCTCTAGCACTGTGTCTGTACGCATGCAGATAGAGCAAGGGTATGTGAAAGAGCAGCACAGTAGTCAGAAACAATACTAAATTAACATACAATGATGGGCACCTATGTTTATGGACAGTAGCTTAGAATGTGAAAAATCAAAAATTGAAATTCTTCTTTCAGTATCAGGATGTACCTGACTGAAAATTCTCCAATGAAACAATCCATTAAAATAAAAAGAAAGATCAAGTAATTTGTGCAGGAAATCTGACCTTTTAATTCTCTGAGAAAATTGTGCATACAATATATAGACTACATAAGAAGCACAGTGACATTCATAACCCAGAAATTATACAGCAAATATGATGCTGCTGAGATGAGAAGGAAAATGATAATTCACTAGGAGGTTTCAACAGAAATAGAATTATATATATTTTTAATGAAACTTCATGAAATAGCTTGGCATTAAGACCAAAAACTTCCATTCAGTGAACGATAAAGAAATATAAAACAGAGAACTAATTCAAAATATGCATGGGGTTTGGGAACACAGCTTTGTGATGGGTATGATGCATGACTGTCAGCCTCAGAAAAGAAACACCAAAGTAGTAATGGGAGCTGAGGCTTAAGATTTCTCAGTGTGTCCATTTTAGTTACGAAACACTTTTATGCTTCATTTCAGTCACTATTTAAACATTGTTATTTCTGTAAACATGCCAGACTGAGATAAGGTTTCATGCTGTACCACATCAAGATGCGGATTTCTGCAGAATGTCGGAAAGTGTCTTTATTCAGGTAACTGTTTATTAAGCCATAAAGGAATTGAAATTGCAAATTCTTAAAGGGAAGCAGAGGGAAAAGAACGAGAGATATGTTATGTTCTTTTTAATCATGAGATTTGCACAACATCAGTACAGTTATGATCTAAAAGTTTATAGAGTCATCAGGATATTATATTATAGCTGCTTCATTTAATCTAATGGTTTTCATTTAGGTAATTTTCATGCATTTTAATGTATTTAATGATCACCTTCCCTTGGCTGATTTACTATATCTGAAACTATATTGTACTTAATCTGCAAGATTCAGGATTCCAGACAGTGATACATAGAGAAAGGCCTAGAAAGTTTAGTAAAGATGCTATTTTGCATTTTAAATTCCTATTAATCATACCATTTTACTAACGTAGAAAAGCCTGAATATAATTTTGAACTGTAGAAAAACAATACTCAAGAGATTAACACAGAATGAACTTGACCTAGATTTTAGATTATTTCATTCTAACACAAACTGATAAATTTTCAGACCCTGACAGCATTAAAATGAGCAGGAACGGCAATTCTACATTCAACATCTGGCAGATATGAACCCTTGCTAACCTGACTGCTGCTTCCACAGCAGGCTAAAAAGCAGCCCATTCTCTGAGTGTACTTTGGCTTACCTAGAGAGGGGAGCACATTCTAGGTGTGATAAGCAGTACATGGATTATCATGCCACTGTTAGCGCACTGCCTCTGAGCTGCTGCTCTGCACAAACACATCTCTATCATACAAGCACAAGCAGAGCAGCCTTCTCACAACTGGTTGGAAACACTTCGGAGGCTCAACAAGGAGAAACCATCTTCCTCAGCAGAGATCCTCCTTCCTGCCCAGTGTCATGTGATTCTGGATTGTCCTGACCCACCAGAGCAGTATCCCCTAACCACCAACCAGCTCTCCAAAACTGTTCTATCACTGTAATACACAAAAGTGTTGTCTGAATGCACAAAGTGAGGGAATAGCATTGCACCAGACATTTTTAAACTAATTAGAATGCAGAGCTGCTATGACTGCATGTGCAAATAAGGTAATTACAAATGCAAATGACTAATTACTTTCACCTGCTTGTGCAGTTACCCACTTCTTGTTGGGCAGTTGAAATAATTGTGTGCGCAAATTAGACACACAGCTGGATGCAGACTTTACACTAGTAATTATGCACTGAAAGTTGGGTGAGGATTCAAAGGGGGGTTGAGTCGTAGTTTTGGTTTTGTATTTTAAAAATACAGCCCTGGATTTGAATATGATTTAATTTCATAGGTACTTGACAAAATGTCTGGTAGTGTGGTACCCTGAGGGGTTTCATTTAAACACTTTAGGAAAGGAAAAACTTTGCTAAAATTATGAATGGGAAAAAGGGAGAAAACAACACCAAATTTTGAAGGTCTGGATAGATTTAACTAGTAGCAGATAATGAGATTGTGAAATTCACACTATAAAATGTGTGATAATTAGAAAACTCCAAATGTCTTGGAGAAGTTTTACAGTTCAAATAACTACTGTGGGACTATAGAGCTGAACAATATACGGCTCAGATAACAACAGCATGAAGGTTCAAACATGCTCAAGCAGGTGACTTAGGGGACAGAGAGCAAAAAAACCAAATGTCTGTCATACGTGTAACATATGTATGGTCAGAGGTTTGCTGGTTTGGTTTGGGTTTTTTTTATGGGAGGGGGAGGTTAAACTAAATGCAGGGTGTGCTTTTAGACTTGTAAAAAGGACACTGGATTTAGCAGCAAGTTAAACCATTTCTCACCTTTGTGTTCAAAGTCCTTCTAGATATTCTCTCCACTGTTGTTCAGACATTGCAGTAGTTCCTGCAAATGTTTTTCTTTATTCTCAACCCTTTGGATTTATAGTTCTCGTATGCTAATCTTTGGTTATTTTATGTCCAACTAACCACTGAGAATATATGCACCACAAATATTTACAGCACTCCAAGTATGAAAACAAAAACTCTTCAAGGCACATACAAAGTTCACGGTGATATTTTGATTGTAACTGGAATATCCAATCTGGATCACTCTGGATTATCCATAATAAAATAGCTCCCTGGTTGAAACAACAAAAATGTTTCTTTTAGCTCCTGATGATATCCAGTCTCTAACAGCAACAGTAGCTAGAGCACATTAATGTTTTAATCTAATGTGATTCAGAAAAGGAACTTAAAATAAGTGGAACAAAAAAAAGCGTTAGAACTTTTTCCTTAGCACAAAGCCTAGCATCAGCATATGGATGACAATGGGAGTCAGAATCTCCTACTATCACCTCTAGCAGCCTCCAAAAAGTCAATTAAAACATACGACAGCATACACCCTACAGATGCCTAAATTGACAGAGAAAGAGAGCAAGAAAGTGCAGAGACCTGCTGAGAGAGAGCCTTCTTAGCAGATGAACAATTTATTAACAAAGTCCTTGAACAGGCAGCAGCAGAGCCCCTGTCCATCCACACCACATCCTATTAACAAGTCAGCAATGTTTTGCAGTCAACAGCCTCAAACACTGCTAGGTACCTTAGCAGCTTCTTTAACATATTGCGTCTTGATGAGAGTGCTATATTAAATACACATTTTAAAACAGGCTTGCAAGCTGGGATTTTGCTCAGCTCTAATGGCTGCTTCATATTCTCCCTCACACATGCACATCCACCATCAAATATAATCCCTCTCCCTTGCGTAAAATGGCCAAGGGCTGGCAGCACGGGTATGTTCCTTGCAGCCTGCATGAAAGCTATCAGAGCGCTGCCAAAGATCTCACAGAGCTTTGTGATGCACACAGAGAATTTTTAATGGGAGTCGGATACTAGTTACAGCAGCTCACTTGTTTCAGAGATGATCTCCAATGAAAATACAACACTAATAAATGTCGCAATTATGCTTTATTGTTGCTTTCTTGCAAGGAAATTTTAATTTATGTATTAATTTTTAAAACTTAATAAAAACAAACTAAATTGACTTGATTTATTTTTATCTTCATTAAAATAGAACATAACATGTTGATAAAATAATGCTGGTGATTAGCTCTTTGGTAAGCAAATTTATTGGTAAATTAGTTACAACATTTTGGGTGAAAAAAATATTATTATTTGGAAAATAATTCAACTCACTATCACTCGGAGAACTGGTTAGATAGAAAAATTTGGTTTGTCACCAGAACAGATTTATTCTGAGTTTATGAATTCGTAATAGGGCTGCTTTTCATAATGATTAATGATAATTATCTTTTTAAAGTTTAATAATTTACCTGAGTATTTCCTATCTATTAGATACCATGAATAAGTAAGAATACTTCTTGCAGTGAAGGTCTCCTAACTGTCTCTTAACTGGCTGCAGCAAAGACACAGCAATTAATCTTGGAAATACTAAAAAATTTTCAAACCACACTCACACATGTTAAACATAAAAGAATGGACAAGATGACTTCACGCTGTGCATCCTACCAAATAACAAGAGTTGGAGATTGAAAAGGAAAGGAAAATTCTCCAACACAAAATCCAAAATAGGCCCCTCATGTAAGTCTGTAGGCAGATGGAGGAACCCCCAACTTACCTACCTGGGAGAGGAATCCACGTGAGCAGCTCTCCCATGCATTCATCTCATTCCTGCACCCTCTTCAGCCGTGCTGCAGCCCAAACCAACCTAAGAACAAGTGCATACTTGGAACTTGTTCTTTTGTTCCCACTAAAACCATCACTTCTGCTCACAAAGAGTGACAGTGAAACTGCTCTCAGGAACGAGAATAACAACAAAAAAATTCAAAATTAATTTATCATTGGTTTAATTCATTGCATTCAGACATTCATCTCTTCCAAACAGACATGATAATAAGATTATCAAATGATATCAGGCTAGTTATAGGACATTTAGGAATGCAGGACAGTATTTATTTCATACAGTACAATGTATCTTTCTGGTTTTGTTATCCCCAAGCAGGGCTGTTTCGGTTGCAAAGGTATTTCAAAAATGTGCTCTACTGTTTTCCCCTCCTTCCCAAAAGACTGTAGGTTGTGGGGGTTTTTTTTTAAACAATAGCACATTTTGCTGTTGGAAACAGGAGTATGTCTTAATAGTGAAACAAGAGATGTATTCTCATGGAATAAATCATGTTTTTACTGTTTTACTTTGCTCTCAATCTTTGAAAGGCCTGGAGAATTATTTGATCTCTGTACTTCCCACTATTTTGGGGTTTTTTTGGGGGCTTTGTTTTTGGTTTGGTTTGGTTTTTTCAAAAACCGCAGAAGAGCTGGAAATTGATGTCTCATTTAAGGCAAATAATTTTCAAGGACAGCACTCCAATACTTACAGTGGTATCTCCCTGAGTGACCATTCAAGCATGACAATAGGAATACAAACTCATGCCTCTCCAAGATCAGTTCTAAGATTCTTAATCATGCATATTTCATTATTTTAAATTGTGATGTGCTGGACACACACTTTGCCTTCACAGCTTGTATACATCAACACTATACTGAAATTTCTGATGGTGTAGCATCAGAATTTGCACATCAAGTGATGCAGTGGGATCAGAATATAAATAGGTCTGGTCAGAGTGTTACGATGACGTATTTATCCAAGCTACCTGAGAATAAAACTGAACTCTTAAGTTTAGGTCATCAAAAATATATAGATGAGTTATTTAATACAAGAATGCTTTAAAAATACCAATTGCATCTTGAAGTGGAAAAAGGTATTGTCTCAACAGAAAAATATCCTCCATTCTTAAAAGACTTGAACAGATTAGATACATTTGGGCATTTTACTTTTTTGAAAATTGGGCTAATCTTCAGAGTCACTTGTTTCTCAAATAAAAATTCTTTCAGAATGGTGAAGTGTTTTAATTTTACTCTTAAACTGACTGACGAATGCCAGAAAAGAAAATCAGAGAGATGTGCGAGATTGCCTGCGTATATCTCAGAGAAAAAAAAGGAACTGTTAATAGTTTTTGCAGTACAATATGACTACATCTGTGATACTTGCAAAAGGGATAAGTTCCCGCAATTGTAACTACTAAACTAAAATGAAGCATGCTTAGTTTAATCTAAAATCTAATGGCAAGAATACGGTCATGTTTTGGAGCATACTTTGAGTTGGGTACAAATTAATTTAAAAGACAACAAGACCAGAATATCTCCTTTGGAAATATTTTCAATAAGAAGAACAGAGGGATTATGTTCCATTCCATACACCTAGAAAATGTTAACAGGTAGGTTAGATGATTTAACAAATACTGTTTTAATGAGACATCACTTTAATGCCTGCTGCTGCTAAGGTCATATATGTTCTGTGTGTCTACTGCTCAGACTTCTTACCCAACAAGATTCCTTATCTTTAATGAAGCAGCTACATGAAACTGTCATTTTTTTCTTTCATAATTCTTCTCAAGCATGGAAGACCCAAGGTACCTAATGATCTCTACTTAGCATTTTTTAGAAGCAAAGAAAAAATGCTAGACCATGGGACAAACTACATCCTCAAGTATGTTAATGTAAACCAGGGGGAAAAACCCTTCAAATCAGCCTCTAGGGGAGATTCTGAATTCCATTAATTTGCAGTCAAATAAAGATATATGGTCACACTCCTGAATCAAGAAATGACGTACCTTCATCTCATTCTGCATCAGAGATGAACCAAAGTAACATTAAGAGCAGGAAGAATTCATCCCCTGCCTGGTTTATCATCATAAAAATCTCATCTTTCCCATGCTCAGTAGCTACATGGGAGGGTTTATACACAGGCAGGACAACAAGTGTGCGCCCTCTACAACTTTAAGGATGACATTGAGGTTCTGGAAAACTCAGACAGAAAGTAGTCACCTGAGAAAGTATCTCCTTGACCTCAGCATAGCTTGGATCAGGTCCAGGTAGGGCAAAGAAAGGAAGATGGCACAGTCAGGGGCACAATAAATTCAACACTAATTTCTGCCAAAGACTGATTACTTCTAATTAGCATGTGAAAATAAGAAATTTTGCTGTCTTTCCACTTCTTTAGTATGAAAAAGGCTGAGTATAGCCCTCAAAGGCTCTAAGAAAGTCCTCACTACTCTAAGATTTTGTAGTCTTGTAGTAAGGAATATTTCAGTACAAAACACCTTGCCTTAAGGAAGTGCTAACCATCCAATCATATGCTAGATTTGCTCTTTTATGTTTCTTCCTCTCTCAAATATTCCTTTTAAAAGATTATGCATACAGTATGTTTTTAAAGTTCAGTGAATGTCCAGACATTCTGTTAAATATCTTTCTCAAAATTACTCTAGAAATCCCTTCATCATATCGATACTTGCTCAAAAGCACCTTCCCCATACCCCTTCAAGATTTACCTTTTAGAAATACACACTTCACTCAAGTTTAGCCTTTTCCCACATCTTTCCTAGGAACTGACTCTATGACAAGTGGGAGTTTCCTTTTACTGAGGATCATTTGTCAGAACAGAATGATACTCTGCAAAATAGGTAATAAAATTGAAGAACTAAACAAAAAAAAAAAGATAATCTATCATCTACACTTAAAAAAAGAGAAAAGAGTAGCACAAATCATTTTATCACTACTAAAACAGTACTTTATTTCAAGGGGTTGAACTACTTGTATGAGACACTGGGTGCCTTCTTATCCATTTCAGCATCATTACCCTAACATAATGGGCTCTTTAAGAGCATATCAAGGATATACAGACGTAAATAAGTGTCTTCAGAGACCCACAGAAACTGGCAATGGTCCAATTCTGCTACATTATTATGAATTCACAAGGGCTTGGGCTCTCTAGCCCAAAGCCACGCTGTTGTACAGTATTATCATACAGACAGAGTTCTGAGAGGGCTCTTTAATCTCATTTTCTTGAGAGGTAAAGGCACAGGTTACTATACTACACCGCTGACCTTTTTTGAAAACTCATAGTGGTTCCTGCCACTGCTTCATCCCATTCCCATTTAACTTCTCCAAAGCTGTAATTTAGTTCTAAGCCTATTCTGATTTTATGCTTATCGCTTCATTTCTTCATATTGATCTCACTTTTCTACATTCCTTCCTATTCAGCAAAGGGGATTCAAACCAGTACCTATTCTTTTGAGTCTCTGTATAATATACAGGCTATATATAGCCATGCATATAGACATTTTGAAAAGCAGCCTGTCCCCTTAATGACCATAACTGCTGAGCATTTGGAATAAATATGTTGTAGACCTGAGTGATCCTAGAGCACTGCACTTAAACAGTTTTTACCAGGATGAAGCTTATGGACTCAGTACATATCTGACTTAAATAATCCTTTAGCTGTTGAAAGGCTACTCATGATGGAGTATCAGTACGGCTCTCTCCAGGCAACATGGGCTGAGTTGAAAGACTGAAGTGGTTAGCTCTATGTTCATGTGAAATCAATTAATTTATAGCTAAGAATAGATCAGTCACAGACTTCTTTATCCAGTTACTTGTAGTGCATTGCATTATGTGAAAGTTTACCTTTCTGCAATGGTGTTTTTAATGAAAAATAACATATTCTTGTAGAATACTAGGTTAAATGTATGTTATCACTATCAGCCTGTTGCCTTGTTTTCACAATAATCCTTAATCAAGGGAAGCCCTAAAACAACTGCTCCATGCCTCTACAGGCTTAAGCAACATACTGGAGCCTTGCCTTGTAACCTTGATGTTGCTGTGTCTTATAAGAGTAGCTCCGTGGAAATCATTACTGTAAGTGCTGGAGTACTAGAGGGCTCACTGATTGCACCATTGTGCTCCTCCTTGTTCTGCTCTTCATAAGTAAGGGATCAACTACAAAACAAATCTTTTACAACAGTATCTTAAACCATCAAAAAGTCTGTCTTGCTTTGGGGTAATTCAAGTTGCAATAGCTAATGTGGAGATACGCTAAGAGGCACATTCCAGGCTTACATACACCAAGATAATTGAAACATCGCACAACTAATTAGCAAGTCAAATTACTGTTCTGCAAGGTGACCCAATGGTGCAATCTGTCAAGACAGCAATATTTGCCACGCCAATTTTTGGCCCAAAATTCAAGCTAGTAAGACCACTGCCACATATCACTGAACACCTTACATTTTTCTTCTCATTCTTACCTTCTTTGTCTAAACTAACATGCCAACAGATACAAAAAGTGTTTAAACAATGTCACAGAATAAAATTCTGGCTAACATTGAATTAAAATTACAGTTTATCATAGTTTGTCATCAAGGTGCACAGTGCCTTTAAATACCATGATTACTTTGTTGGATGAATTAATCTCAGCTTTTTAGTGTAAACACAAGTCTATAGCATGGGTGATTCAAAGATAAAAGCACTGTATAATCCAAAGATACATTATCTGAATGAGAATAAGCACTATCTCAAGCTGAAAACTCTGTAGCAGCATTCCCAGATGCAGGTTAGAATAATGACAAGGATAAAATGCAAAGAAAGGGAAAACTCAAGTCCGGGTCACGAGCTGGGTTTGTTTTTATCTTTTTAAACATGTGATTCCTTTTAAATAGGATATCTGATTTGTAGCATTGAAAGCTGCCCTCAGGAACTGAGAGGAATAACTGAACAGATTGATGAAGGCTATTGAAAATATTCAAAGCAATCCCAAGAGTCTGCTAGATATCCAATAATTTGTGGTACTGCAATAAGCATCCATTAACATAACAAAGTACATGTACACATTGATCCTCTCTAATTTTCAGAGAGGCATCCTCTTTGAATGGCAGTTCAGATTACTTAGAACTCTATGCATTCTTTGTTATTTCAGAATATTAACCATGTCTATTTTTAAAATATATCAAATCATTTCCTAAATATAAATGAACAGTATATTCAGACTACCGGTCTTAACAAAATACTCATCTAAAATTATCACACTGTCAGATCTGCAAAACAGCAATAGCATAAATGATAAACCTAATGCTATTCCACAGTTTGTTTGCTCTACTAACATTTATTTTAATTTTCCTTTCTGAAGAAGATACCAGAATTTTCATCAAAAGGTATAGTAGATTTATACCACAGTAATAATATTATTGGCATACATCTCCCAAATATATTTTAATGACTTGGTGTGACTTATAAGAAATATATTGTAAAAGAGCTGTATAAAAAGAGCCATATTTATGAATCTGTTTTCAATAGAGCATAAAGGGTTTTGTCAAGAAACAGTTGCAATATCAGCGGTGCAGAAAAACTGCAGTGCTATTTGCTGAGCTAGTTCTATGATCAAGTTAAGGATAGAGCTGCAATTTCTCCACCACACTGGCTATGACCATCTCAGACTTTACTTCTTTGCTCCCTCTTCAGCTCACAACTGTGGCTTGTTTTTCCCACTGGTTACCAGCACTGTTACTGTTTTAATCTGAAAAAAGTGAGAACGAGGTACCTGAGCTTTGTAACCTATTTAAAAAAATCTTAAAGCTGCCCCATCAGAACAGAAGTGTTAAAGGGTTTTTTGAAAGTCTGCGTGAAGTATAGAACCATATTAGAACATATAACAGAGATTTAGATCACAGTATACAGCTAGCATCTGTGTTTCAATCTGCAAAACTAATGGGAAAAATTCAACATATTTCATTGTAGAATCCTCTGAACAAACCAGAAGATCCAGTTAAATAAAGATTTAAATCCACTCAGTGCATTCACAGCATACTGATGTCATGCACGTTTGAAAGGGGATAGGCAGGCAAAAATAATATATTGAACTCTTAAAATCTAGGAGTCTTAACTCATATCTAAAATAAATCCAGTCTCTAGTTCACCATACCCATATGTTAACCAATATTTTGAGTATTACTGACAGGTCTTGAAACAAATCTTCTATCCACAAACAAGTAAAACTGATTACTGTTTGTACCAGCACAAACAGTACTGCATTCCTTTATTAGCCGAGTGGAGCAATATTCCTTCAGAGCTTGTTTGCAATTGTCTTGTGAAACTGAACCTCCTCCTCTCCATACAAATACAGACACACCGCACCACCACTTCTATCACCCCTCTGATGCAGACAGACTGGATTTATTTCCTTCATCATAAAATATACTTTGACACACAGCGTACCTTGGCTAAAATCTGAATTATTTAACAACTCATGGTACGACGCTGCGTGAAAAACATGCACAAGCCATACTCAGCATTTCTCTAACAAAAGCACTGTTGTTGGTTTCAATTTGCATTCATTAATTCAATGTGGAATTGCTTTGTATGTTAAACACTCATGGCTAGTCCAACCTTTTGAGAACAGCCAAAACCTTTGATCTCATTTAACAGATGATCATATAGCATTCTGCAGGGCAGTGGAGAAAAGCAAGAAAATTCTAAAAAAGCTGTTTCAGGTACTGGTACTAGTCCACTTGAGGTAGGAAGAACAACGTGATTTCTTTGCAGGGAAGCTGACTCTGGTTTTCCGTGTTTCATTCAGCAACGAATAAGAAAAAATAAAGAGGGAAAGACTGAAAATTAATTTGTCAGTGTAGGCAAAAGGAGCCACACTGTAGAAATACAGAGAACAACAGAGATTGCAACAAAGGCAGCGAAAGAGGCAGGATAATACTGAAGGTAATAACAGATTGTGGAATAAAGACAAATGTCTTGAGGGCTTGAAATGATGAAGTAATTCTTGAAGACATTTTATAATGCTACAAATCTTAACATAAGGAAAAATATAGAACCTATAAAAGCAAGAGAAATTGTAACAGAGAGGATAAAGTATTAGACAACATAAAGATCAAAGAACACAATGCTTCAAGCAATAGACAGCAATGTTGAAGATTTTCCAAGCTCTGAGTAACTATGAAAAAAAGTTAAAGCTTGTCTCTGAACTGACCTGTGCTCCTCTGAACACTACTATCTATTTTTCTTTGGATGAGTTTACAGCTATTAGATGCTGGACTGCAAGACAACTCTTACACTTTCCTACAGTTTTAAAGTATGAGCAGTTGAAGTCAACTCAAAAGCCTCCTGAGATCTGTGCCTACAGTAAAATGTAGTATGACTCAAAAGGAGCAGATGTCTCAAGCAAATAAATCAGTTGGTGGTAAGTATACAACTCTGACGCTGAGACCACTCCACCATGTGGAACCAATGTATCCCAATAATGACTCAGGTGATTCCTTCAAAATCATACTTCTGGTCTGAGCTACAATACTGATGTAGGCCCACCTTGCAACAGTTGCATTTGTGAGCATTAACACCACTGAGGTGGCAAGGAAGTCCATGTTATTAAGCTAAGTCTATTGCACATTTTTGCCTCTATGCAGTCTCTCTTATTTGGTACTGTACAAAGATACATGGAGTTATAAAATATACAATTCTAGCCGATTATGTTAATTCATCATGCATAATAGATTTACTTTTTTTAAGAAATGGCAAAACTTTACAACAGACAGGACTCTGACTGACAGCTGTAAATCTTCTCATTCCATCACATGAGAAGGGCTCCCTTAAAGATTTTTCTGTGACACCACCTTCGAGAAAGGAGACCATGATATCATGCCTCCAAAAGGTTATCGGGATCCTAATTTCATCTTTGGTTTTACAAAAGAGAATGCCTTCACACAGAAAGAGAAAGGGGTCAGATGAATTGCCCTGGCATTAAGATAAAATCAGTTTGTACAGTAACTACCTCAGAGTATATGCTTCTGAGAGAATATTTTATTGAAGAGTACTCCAGTCTACTGTACAACAGTGCTGCCTTCAAGAATTACAAAACAAAAGGTTAAAGAGGTGAATTAGTGCATGCCCAGTAGTTCTTGAACAGTGAGGAAGATGTCTTTTTATACACTTGAGCTAAACTTCTGCAAGAAAATCCCTGGTATTTATTCAGTGTCTGTAGGATGCTATGCATGTCAACAACAAATCTTGTATTGATCTGTAAAACTGTCTGGTTCCTTTACTATAAGGCTTATAGCACAAACTAAATGCAAATACGTTGCATGTAACTACATCATGGCTCTTATTGTATGCAATACATGTACCGGGGAAAAAAGGATCTTGATCTTCATTTTCTGATATGAAAAATGTGCTTTATTTTGAATTTCACATATTCAACAGAAAAGCCTCACTAGGCAACACAGACAATACCTTTCTTGCAGAATTTCAAATTAATCTGTTTTACACAAACACTCTGGAAAGGACCCTCTAAAGGACTGGAAACATGTAGTACCTCAGACCTCCTTTTCTACTTTCATATAGCAATCATGTCTCTCTCTGTAGATTTGTCAAAATCCTACAAGTTTACGTTCCTATAAGAATGCATTTGACAAGACTTAAAACTATACCACAGTCCAAAAGAAAAAGAAAAAAGCCTCTTTTTCTCCCATATACCAGAAGGATCAGCAGGAATCTCCTCACATCTTTCAGATATGTATCTTTCCAGAACCATTAAGTTATCTGTTGGACATAGGAGAAACTCCGAGATCAGCCTTCGAGATATTACATGATACTTGGCTATATATGATGTCATTGCTGGGCTGATGATTAATCATACCTGAGTTAGGCTCACTGTCCCTTAAAAGGCAAGCCAAAGACTATCAGTTTTAACAACATCCGCAGACACTTTGTACTGGTATAACAAAGTTGCTGTAATCTGGTAGGTGACCTGAATTTGCATGGCTTTCTCAGGAAGAAAGGAACTGAGGCCAAAAGGTATGCTTATCATTCACTGAAGTTTAAAAATATGTAAAGATGACAGAAATTCTAGAAATTTCAACATATTGGAGATATCTTTGTTTTAATATTGGAGAACTTGCATGGAGGAATACTACATGCACACACAGGCACAGTACCCAGACTAGATCATTATCCTGTGATAAACAGCGTTGGTTTCAAACTCTGAATTTCAAACTGATAGAGCAGTAATATGTTCAGTCATGTGCCAACAGAAACAACTGCATCTCCAGATACTTGGGGTTTTTTTCTGCTGAACACCCATTGTCTCCTGCAATGATTACTGCATAAGTCTTCTCTCTCCTGGTATCAGTCACAGTGCTGAATTACTAAATTTTAAGCAATAAAAATATTGGTGGATTAAAATCTTTTAGATCATGTCTTAACTGTGTTATCTTGCTGGATCAAAATACTAATGTACATGCATAAGTGCCACTCTGATTAGCCCTTATACTCCTAGTATTTCTCCACTTGCTTTAGTCAAAGTTTTGGGCATTTGACACTGGAAATAAATCAAAATGAAGACATACAAAATACTCCACTGGACCACAGAAAAGCTACATGACATCCATATTGTTTATGTAACACTGCATAATTTTGCATGTTAAAATTTATAGTTATCATTATACTTTGATCTTTAGAAGAATTGCTACTGTTTCATTATAATCTAATTTTCCCTTGCCTTATCTACTGAAGATAAAAGAGATAATTATTTGATTACCTACACAGAAGTACCCATGCAAAACTGTCACAGATAAAGATATCTTGTCAGTTAAAAGGCAGGAAAAACTACTGTCATGTACTGGGCAGATTTATCAGCTTGAATTAAAGAAAAAATAAGAGGGGGGAAGGGATGTGAGAGAGGAGCAAAACAATACTGATCTTCAGCTACAACTCTGAAACTTTGTTTTATAGGAAATTACTTGGAGGCTCAGCATATCAAGCTGATATATTTCTAAAGTTTCAGTCTTGTGCTGCAGAGAACTACATTTCTATTGATATAAAAACTGGTTTTATTAATAACACTGAGGACAGAGAGTAAGCCAGTATGTTTGTGGTATCAGTGGGTTTCACTTGCAGTTGTATAAAAGATTTCGGTACTAATCTGATATGCTTCATCTTCTGCTTCAGCACCTCTTCCCAGAGCTTTTATAAAAACAGCATATTTGGGAACAAGAGAGACGTGGGCTTCCGCCAGCAATGGCAGGCCCAAGGTTAGTTTTCTTTGTTCTCCCCACTGCCAAACTATTCAATGACTACTCATATTTTATAATCCACAACCTCAGCATCTTGGAACGTCTTAAAAACCACATTAATTAAATTGTACTCAGCTGATCTTTTGTTTCAAAACCATATTTAGAAGTATTTCTTCAAACTACAGTACTTCAAACCACTTTTTAAAATTTAATTATTATTGATGAGAAACTGACTTTGTATTAGAAAAAACCTATTCATTAGATAACAAAATTAAACAGGAAGGGGTTTATCAGAATCTGGCTTTCTAGGAGAAGCTGTTGTACAACTGACTTGATGGAGAGCAATGCCATCACAGTGGCACTGATTCATTTTAAACTTCACTGTTTTAAAATGCCATCAGTTGAGAGCCTCTGGACAGATTCTCCACTAGCATAAATCAGCTTAGCTTGGTGACTTCAGTAGAACTACAGTGATCTAAACCAATTGAAAATCTAGTCCTTTGTGCTGAGCCTTCATTCACAACAGGGGGGAAAAAAAAAAAAAGAGCCAGAGCTGCACAGCCCAGTAAGTTTTTTGCAGATTGTCATACTACTTATTATCTACGAGTGCAGTTCTACTGCTGTTAGCAACAATGAGAACGACAGTACAAACCAGAGTCACGACTTTCTTGCACCATGTTAAAAGCCCCACTCAAAGAGGAGTTTGATGACACAGCAGTGAAATCCCTCTGGCTGGCATAGACTAGCAATTGTTAACACCGGTGCATCTCCAGTCATTGCTAATAATAAGTAAAAACCTGCTGGAGTAGACAAGGCCAAAATGGACCTTTAATCAGGACTGCTGTCAGGTCTGTATCACTGGAGGCTCCCATGGTACCCAACTCTGTAAAAGATAACATAATGAATTTTTGATGTGAACAGTACTGGAGAAGTAGAAGTAGCATTAAGAATACTCCATTTAACTGCTGGATCCTCCCAGCATCCCCTGTTGCAACCTTTATTCATAGTACAGCCACCTGGAAGCCAGCAGACTTTTAACCCAGAGATATTCTCAAGTCAAGAAGATTTACCTAAGTCCAGCAGAAAAAATAGATTAATTTACACCTCAAAATGGCATCAACTAATGGCAACCTGCAAACCAAGAACAATGAAAGCAGAAAACAAAATTAAGGTTGGCTCAGAAACTAACAATATTTTAACGTCTTTCCTTTTAACATTTAAGCCCCGCTGTTCAAAACTTCACTCTTCCTATGGAATTCTATTTTGGGCTTTGTTATCTGTACACAGACAAAAAAAAGTCAAAGAGACTGCTGTAATATTCTTATCAATTATGACTCATATTTATTTGCTTATATGAAGTTCCTTTATTCATCTTTGTGTAAAAAAAAGCGCTACCTATATAAAAAAAAAAGGAGGAATCTACTTTCAGAAAGCCAGATAGCCCTACACTTCTAATGCAGAGTGACTAGAATTGGTTGCATCCATTTTTCTGCAAAATTCCAAAGTGTTTTCTAGATGACCATCCTATATTCAACCATGAAGAATCATGTTTAAAATTGTATAAAATTGGGCATTTAAACCCTTAATCCTGCATTAAGGTTCCTAGTTAGATTACTGAATACCATCAGTATTGAGCTTCATGATTGATAGAGAAATTAAAGTTCTCAAATATGCTAAATTCATGTACCACTTCATTTTTCAAATAGGTCTAATATATGGCTCACACCATATTGCACTGATAATAACCATAAGATTAAACTTAGCTTTTCAGCCCTCCCACAACCTCTTTTCTCCAAAAGACAGAGAGGGAAAATGCCTTTCCAGACCTTGTCATGTCAACTTTCCTTGCACAGACACAGCAATATTCCTGTCTCCCCTGCTTTTAGGAGCTGACTCTGTGGCTTTTTACCTACACAAATTACTAGCTGTAACCTACAGTGAACCAAGCTGAATGTGGCATTTTTAATTCCTTTTCTAATTAACCTATTTGCATGCATTTCAGTAATTATACAGCTTTGCATACCTAACAAGAAATATCCCACTGTGCAATGCCAACAGTAGATATAGCACAGTAATGTGTCTTCACCAGTGACACAGATGATGATATTTAGGGAGAGCACAGAAACTTGGCCATTACCTGCGGTTGTTCCACTCATAATCCCCCAGCACCCACAAGCTCTGGAGGAAGGTGTCAGGGGAACATTCCTGCTCATTCCTGACAGTATCTACTTTGAATCTTGTCCATGAGTTTACCTAATCTCTTTCTGAAACTGATGTTGCTGTTAATCTCCCTCCTATGGCTTCATCAAGCACTCCCAGATCTCTTACTGTGAAAGCTGCTCTTGATATACCTTAGCTTCTGCTTTTGTGACTTCATAAAGTTCAGTCTTGCTCTCCCCCGCAGCCGCCTTCCTTCAAAATTGAGAAGTCCCAGTCTTCCCAGCTTCTCTTCATACAGCAAGAACTTCTTATCCTTGACCATTTTATTTGCTCTTCTCTACTCCTCTAACTCCACTATATCCTTCTGGAGATCAGAACTGCAGGCAGCACACAGAATGAGAGCACACCAAAGTCTTACATGGTAGAACAATAATGCTCTCCCTCTTGCTCTTACAGTACCCTTTCTCAGGATGCTTGACATTCTGTTGGCCTCTTTTTAGCTACCACTGCACACTGAATTGAGGATTTAAGGAAACTGCCAACGTATTCAAGGTCACTTTCCTGAACTTTAACTGTCAGTTAATAATTCAACATCATGTTATCCTAGTTAGGACTATTCTTTCATAGAGTAGCACCACCTACATTAAAGCTTCTTTGCCCAGTGACACTGTTAGTCTTATAAGATCTTGCAGAAATTCCTCACCATCAGTTTAACATTTAACTACCTGAAAGAGCTTAATACTTTGTAGGTGAAAATTTCACACAGACAGTACACATCCTCTCTCCTTGTCACAGATGAAGATGCTGATTAAAATCTGCTCTCAGCGCTGTACCCTTGGGAACCGATTTTCATTCATTATACCCCCAAAACTGGCAACAGACTATACAGCTTTGCTTTTACAACTACACAGTTTATTCTTGCCCTAAATACTCTACCATTGTTTTCTCACCAAAGAGATTCATGACCAATTAACCTAAAATTGACCACTGCACACCTAATCAGTGTCCACGTGTCAAGTAAGGAAACTCCATCAGGATCATGTGTCTACACTGTGTTTCATACCTAGCTTCATTAGCCTCACTAGCAGACACTAAACACTTGTCTGAGAAGACATGGTATTCATTGATAGCCAAGTATTCTCTCTGAGATCCTCAGGAACTTATCGCATACAGAGCACAATGTCACTGTGTCAAAACTGCTTCTAAGGCCTGGGGTTGCTCATGTACAGTACAGTTAGTCATGCGCTCAGAAGACATATGAGCACAGAGCAATGATGATCATTCAGTTTTATTAAAAAAAAATGCTACTACTACCTCCCAGTCTCCAGCCTGAAACACTAAACAAGTCAGTCTTCTCACCTTTTCATTGACAAAGCAAACAATGCAGCTACCTCAGGTGCATCTAGCATATACTGCATCTAGTAGGGACATATGTTAAGAATATGGAAGATGAACACTGGGAAACATTTGACAAAATGCATTTGATAAGATAAGGCTCCAGAGAGAACTTGCACTCCAGCAGCTCCCTCGAGCTGCAGTATTTGTTTCTTAGCAGCTACACGTGAAGCGCCATAATCCAAAGTGATTTCAGCTCTTTTTACAGATCCAAAGCCTACAAAAAGATTGGGAAAAGAGGGTGGGAGGGGAATGAGAGAAAAGAAAAGTGCAACAGCAATATGCTGTGCTGGTATAGTTTTGCTGCACTGCAGACTAACCTCAATGCATGAAGACTTAAAACAGACTACTCTCTTTTCTCTCGGCAGGGCACAGACTGAAAGGCTGACAGCTGGCAAGACCACACTTTATTCCCAAAGCTAGGAATGGAAACCAGGGATATTTTTTTATGATGATTCTTACATCAGACAATCATTTTACTGTTAATTATTTTGGCTGTTAAAAATTAACCTCTAGTTTGACCTAATTTCTGAAACATTTTGTTTGCTTTATTGTGGGGGATTTCTGATAAAAATTTTTAAACTGATGACTGAAATGCATGACAGATTGTATAGTATTTAGCAGTTACCATCGATTGTTCTGAATCGCCTGAAAAAATTAACTTCATATAAGTTCTTTTCATTGGTCTTATTGTTTACACAACCAAAATTAAACAAAAATGGGAGGACCATAAAGGCTTAATCTGCTCTCGATAACCACAGTGCAAACAGCCTCACTTCTTAATTTGGGATTGCTACGTTTCAGTACACTGAAACTAAAGTAACACTGTGAAGATGGCCGCAGTAAGAAATCGCCAGGCAGAACTTTGTTTTGTTATTTCTGAAAGTATAATAGTAATACTAAAAAACTCTGCTAGCAAGGTGGTGCTTTGATATGGATATCTTCCCCCCAGTCTGACTGGCCATTATTGCATTACTTTTACAGCAAGTAAACTGTGCCTTTTAAAACTTTCAACAGCCTGCCCCTACCAGTTCTAATTCTGTGGGACAGGGTTATGAATATACTATTGTGAGTTCCTCTCAGGAGGTTACAGGGTGTTGATCTCAGGTCATTCAGCAAAGTAGGACCAAAGAAAGCAGCATGAAGGCGGCAGTTTCTGCCCACAACTTATTATACGTCAATCTAAATCGTGACCCAAGATCAAGAGACCTTATCCCACAAGACAGCAACCGTAACAATATATTCACAACTCCACTATTAGGAATCAAAACACAAAATGGCTGAGTTGTAATAGTAAGTGGCTAAGCCTGAATGATCTTGTACAGAATGGAACAACAGAAAATAAAGAGCTGAACTGGTTAGAAGAGAATAAAGACAGAACAATTAAATAGAAAACTCTTTAGAATAGGACTAATTTCATATATCCTAATTATAATACCAGAAAATAACATAAGCAAACTGTTTAATGGAAACTTTCTTAGTAGATTCAGAGAAAATAAAGCTCTGGGTTGACCTTATAACAAGCAGCCTTCCAGTACTTAAAGGGGGCCTACAGGAAAGATGGGGAGGGACTCTTTATCAGGGAGTGTAGTGATAGGACAAAGGGTAATGATTTCAACCTGAAAGAGAGTAGATTTAGATTGGATATTAGGAAGAAATTAGGAGGGTGGAAAGACACTGGCACAGGTTGCCCGGAAGAGTTATGGATGTCCCCTCCCTGGAAGTGTTTAAGGCCAGGTTGAATGGGACTTGGAGCAACTTGGTCTAGTGGGAGATGTCCCTGCTGACGGCAGGGGGGTTGGAACTGGATGATCTTTAAGGTCCCTTCCAACACAAACTGTTCTATGAACATGCTGGTAGTACACCAGCTGAACTAGCTCCATACTAACTGAACCAGCTGAGCTCTTGACTTGCAGCTTTCAAATTTTTATGCATTTGTTTTTTCAATGTAATATGAATGTAGAATTCCCAAGTCTTTTTTAGTTCAAGATGAAACTGCCCTTGTATTTACTGTAGTTCTGTGCACATTGCAGACACCGAGGTTTTAAGCTGTTACATGAATAACCACAGTTTTGCTGTTTGTTTGGGGTTTTTTTAAATGCCAACATACAGAGTTTGAGAAGTTATAACTTAATTTTGAACATGTAAATCCTTATTAATACATTTTGACACAGGAAAAAAATTATTTTGAGAAAAGATGATTCTTAGGAATCTGTTTGAGCATAATTACAGGGCTGGACAAGACAATCACAGACACATAAACATCCTCTAAGTGTCACCAGGCGTAATGCACCTTCCCCCAGTAGGCACCAGTGGGATTTAGGTATAAATATCAAGTGAGAAATGGAGCTTGTGGAGAACGAAGGCAAGAAGAAATATTTTTCTGAAAGCGATACTGCTGGCAAAAATATGCAATAATGTGCTTGAGGATGTATTAGCAAACAATTAATGTATCTGGTGGCATATGCCAGTGAGATATGACTGAAGAAAAAAATTATTATACTAAGTAGTAATAAGGCACTACATAGCACAGCAAATTGAAAATACTTTTTATCATGTGACATCAAGCATATGGTACATTGCTGACTGGCGAATGACAAACTTTGAAAGGTTATTATTACTCTAATGAGAAAAACCTGACAGAAATTAATTAGCTTTTAATGTATTTAGTATTAAGAAATAGCACAGACTACAGATGGTAGTTTCTAAGGTTTGGGGGGGGCAGTCTTCTATTTTGTTCTGTATCTTGGTACGTCACTTTCTAGGATGGTAAAACAGAGGAAGTTATAGCAAATAAGAATTGGAGGAATTGTGTAAGAAAAAATTGCAGTAGATCTACTAGATTAAGGATTTAATCCTGGTGGGGTATTAGAATATTTTTAAAGACAAGGTGCTAATTCAATAAATATTATGCCTAGTTCTTTTCTTTTGGCTGTAGCTCATAATACTTGCATAAATGTGACTTTCCAATCCTTCAGTAGATTTCAGACATGCATAAACTCAGTCATATCTCTTTGCAAAGGATCAGCTCTCCTGAACAATCAAGAAGCTCGGTTAGGTTTTGTTTCTGAAATATTTACCAATACTGTATTAGAAAATTGTATAATTTTTGAAACTTTAGATATTTTGCAGATAAAAAATAATTATAATTATAATAATGTACAGACAGGTAGTATTTTGTCTATATTCTTTATAAACAGCATTATCACATAAAGCACAGCTGACTCTTATGACATCTCCAGGCACACCATTCTGTATTTGAAACACATACAGGCTTACTGACACCTTTCCTAATGCATTTGAAAATAAGTATAATCAGGCAGAATAGTGTATTAGATGCTTGAGCAAACTCTCCAACAAACAATACAGATTAATACAGATTCGTTAGAAAAGTGTGTAGCCCTAAAAAAAAAAATCACATACAACTAAATGTATAGTAAAACAGACTGTTTAAGAGGTAAAAAGTGACTGTTCACTTTGTAGATAGATGGGGACAAAGGGCATAAGAGGACAAACTAAACTATCCAATAGTGCAAGCACAAAGTCAGTGTTTTCTGTAGCACTAACTACAAAGACACACTCATACAATCACAAAAGAAAAACACAACCAACCACAATCCTAATCCTTTTCTCTATACTAGTTTGCAGTCTCAAAATCAAATATGTTTTTACAGCAAACAGCAAGCAAAGTTTTGGAATTTTTTATATCCTTGGGAGGCTGAAGGTTAAGTACAAGGCTTCATAACTACAAATTCCCCAAAACTTCATTTTGCCATCACAAAGAGCTCAGCTTTGCCTTGGTTCCATTTCTGACTAAAATACATCATGACAGGTTTATAGTATTAATTTCCTCTTCTACTGCACTCCTTATAAATGTTTTCTTTACAGCATAAATCACATTCCCAGCACTAGATAAGTAAAGACTTATATAGATCACTTTACTGGACTTTATATCACATGCATTCTGTAACAGATTAGTGTTCTCTATTGATTATTCACAATGACAGGCCTTAATGACCTGAGCCATTCTAATGGCCAGAGAAATGAAATGGTGATAAAAGGTAAAGAACTTTGAATTAAATTATTTCTTAAGACAATTACTAATGCAGTCACAGGGATTTCTAAGGGATATTGCTGGTTTTCAAAAGGAAGTTAATCCTGCTAGTATTTGTTTTCTTTTGGGTTTAGTAATTTAGTTTGAGACACATAGATGAGCCTAAGGTCTATTCGTTTTTCAGAATGACTTTATCTCCTGGGCTCTTAAAAAAGAGGGACTAGTTTTGTGGAAATGGGAAAAAAATTTCTGCAGAGTCTGAAATCAGTCCACCCTACCTACAACTTTTTTCAGCCTGTGCTACAACTCAGATTGTTGATTCAAGGACCTTGAAACTAAACAGCACCATCACTCACCCTTGTCATCAGCAGCAATGTTCAAGTATAAATCCATTCTCTGCAGGAATCCCTAGGCAGCTGTGAGAGGGGAGATGCACAGACAGAGCCACGAATCCCATCCTCTCCTATGACATATGGCACCCAGCAGATGAGTGAGACCCATGAACTCAAGGTGGGAGTCAGGACCATTATTCTAAATACTCAACTAGAACAGCAGCTGAACTCCTGCTATTTCAGGACATGTATGCTTTCTGTCTACTCAATGTCCTCTCTGGCTGACCCTACATGTTCTTCAAATATTCAGCCCTGGTACATCGGCACAAATGCAGAAGTCTCCAACACACTGAAGACCACACATCAAATTCAAAGCACTTCTTTAGCCAAAAATATTTTATTTGTAGTCGTTTCTACTGATGTGAAAGCATGTGACTTTGGGATGAAAACCATGGGACTGGATAATAAAATACATGTAAACTGAGATTGTGGCTGTACTAATAAAAAAGGGTAAGTTTTACTGCCTTTGGATGAAGCAGACCCACTGACCTTGGTGCACCACTTGGAGCCAACCAGGAAATCGTAATTAGGTGGAAAGAATTTGTTGAGCCTGTTGTTTCAACTCCCTGAAAATGTTGAGGGAGAGACAGCACTCTATGAAGTATGCAATTTAGTGCTGCATTTGCAAATTGTTGTTGCTCTTTTTCCTTTTTTATTTTTTTCCCTTTTTCCTCTCTTTTTTTTTTTTCTTTTTTGCAAATTCTAATGGATTTCTGAGATGGGGACCAGAGTCTCCACTAGTGACCTCCTCAAACAAAGAATGCCACAACAGTTCCCAGAAGTGCAAGATGCCTGTTCAGTACTTGGTCCCCTGCCAGCACGGCCAGCACACAGCTCTGCTTTCATCACTGCCTTGGTGCTGCTCTTTGAACAGGTCATCAGGAATTCCATGACCCATGAGCCAACATACATGATCTCCATGACCTTTTTACTTTTTCCTGAGACATAAATTGTGAAGCTTGAATCTTCTCTAGACCTAACTTTCCCACGTGGCCAAGTAAGCTCCATTATTCAGACTTTCAGAGGATAAAGCAGGCGTATCAGCCTCAGGCTATGAATTGAAAGGAGCATTACAAAAATATGAAAATAAAATGTTCCATTAAAAAAATAATTTCATTACAACTGAAACGTATTCCCTGTTTCAAACTGGGCCTAAGATGATAATTTTTACTCTGCCTACTGCTCTGCTGAACTGAAAATAACTTTTATCAATTATGTGCTTCTGTTTTTTTAAAATTATCATAACAGACAGATTTATAGATCCAAAATAGGAACCAGATTTAATAATGAAGTCATTTAATATCTACCTCAATTTCTGACAGCTGAATACTTTCTTTGAAAGCGGTAGTCCCCAAACTAATATGTTTATACCCCAACATAAGTGCGTGTATGTGCTCCCTTGCTAGCTGAACATTGTGTTGTCCTGACAGTTAAAGCTGTTCAGCAGATTGTTTCTATACTCCATTTTGCAAATGAATGCTTAAATTATGAAATTAACAATCAAGATGATCCTAGAACATTAGTAATAAATAACATGAAACACTTTTAAATAACTGGAGTTCATGAGATGTAAGTCTACATTTACATATAAATGGAAATACATATACATACATATACATATCCATGCATACATACACAAGATACTTATAAGATATCCCCACATGTATCCAACATCAGATTGAACCTTAAGAAATTAAATTTTAAATAACCCTTTATTCTAATTGGATATTCTCAAACTATTTATGTCATTTATAGCACGTTCTGTCCCAAAACAGCTTTTTCTCGTGTATTTGCCAAAGAAAACACCACCAAGAGTGAGGAAATGGCAAGGTAGTAGAAAATACAGCAGTTCAGAACAGATTAGCTTAACAGAAGTATTTCTCATCATGGAAATATAAAACAATCATTAAATTAAACCGTTAACAGCTTCAGAGCAGAAAGGACAGACTGAAATCTGCTTTCTGATTCAGAACTACAATTCTCATTTATTTCAGTGACTACACAGCTGCAGCTAAGCACCACCATGAGCCCAGTAGACAGAACAAATTAGTAGAGAAAATAAATCCATTTCTGGACACAATCATCTCCTTCAAAGGGTCTCTCACCTGAGCTGCCTCACAGCTCTACGAGTTGAGGGATCACTCACAGAGATGGAAGTAGAGCAGTCATTTTGGAATATGGCACTGGAAAAATTTAGGGGACTCAGCTGAATGGGGAACAGACAGTTAAAGACATTAAGACTGATTTCAAGGAAGTAAATCAGGTGGCTTTGGATGCTGTGCTTAGAACGCTCTTGTTGTAAAGCAGATATACGATCAAGCATCATGAATTTTATGAAACAAGGTCTGTGCAGGCAATATCCTTCCAATGACCAATTAAGGCAGTGAAAAAATCCGCCCCTGAAAAAAAACCCCAAACTAAAAAACAACCAGCCCACACTGGTCTTGAGTATACAAGCCTGTCCAGTTTCTTCCACTGGGTGTTCCTTGATCTATTCTGAACATTTTCTTTGCCAAGAACGGAAGGTCAGCACCACACACTGTCACAGGAACGTGGGCAATCTGTCAGTCTCAACATTGCCCACACCAACATAGACTTTAAGTAACTTTTTCAATTATTCACCTGAATTACTAACATAGGTCATTTTAATCTGGAGCTGAGGGCATCAGAACACACAGTCACATCCCCCAGATCGAGGCATCATATACAAAAAAACTCCCAAGAAAATCTGAAGTGTGTGATTTCTATCAACTAACTTGCCAAATTTGTAGGCACTTTTTGAGCTTGCAAGTAATTGCACCCAGAATTCAATTCTGGCACACAAAAGCCAGTGAAATAAAAATATTTTAAGGCCATTCTAAAATAACATATATATCAAAACAGGTCTACAATGATCAATTTCGTCTCACCTTGCATCTCTGCTCCTCACTGAAACTTTCATGTATAGTTTTATTTCCATTTTAAAATTATCATAAATTTGTGAAATTAAAAAGATGTGTGGGTGTGCCTCTTCGCAGTTACATACCTTACAATCATTAGCAAAGTTTAATATCATAATTAGACTTGTAAGTCTCAACACACATTTGCAGAACTAAGCTTTTGCTCCTCTTTTCTGCCAGAAAAACGTCGGCTCTTGAATCAGGAGAATGACAGTAGGGGTACAATTAGAAGTAGAGATTGGCACAAATAAAACTGCTAAAAAATGTGAAGGTGAAAGGTTGATCCTTCTCCCTCTCATTCCCGTGTTACAAAACAACTCCACTCCATCAAAAGCCTCAACGGTTAGGCAAATATTGGAGAACAGCATCTCTTGCATTAGCCAGACAGTTTCCATTACCAATATTAACCCCTTCAATTTGTTTTCAGTTTAAAGTAATAGACTGTCAGGACATGTTTAATTGTCCCATATTCTAACAGTGGGGTATCGACATGGATATCCACACAGTTCTCCCCACTGCTGCCAGGGATGATCACATGTGAGTAGGTAACATGGGAACTTCCAAAGCTGAATCAATATACATGTTTCAGCTACATTTAGTGCTGTTTCAAAGCTATAGAAGTTTTTACTGTGTTGCACGGCCAGCAACAGCTTTTATTCTTGTCATAGTCAGAAAATAATAGATAACTCTTGTCATAAAGAATAATTTGACTGATGCACATATACACACACACACAAATATACAAATACAAAATATATACCTACACTCAAACTACGCAGGAAAAGTCAAATGAATTCAGAGTTTCTATTCATAGGAATATTGATATAATAATTGATAATGGAGTTTTGTGGTTTACAATAATTACTTTTGCTTTTAAAAACCCCTAAAGAAATAGCTCCTTAAAAGGCTCATTTTCTGGTATCCTCCCTTAATGTAATCCTCTAGCTTCATGATTACCTAACAAGACACAGTGCTATTGATCTTGTACACTTGGCTGAGTTGTAGATTATGATGTGCCAAAGAAGAATTCTGCTTCTGACACATTTTGCTTTATCCTGGAAAATATTTCACGAGCCAAACATATTGATTCACATTGTAATAAACGAGAAATTGGGACTTCACTTTTTTTTTTGTTTTCTTCTTTCAAGAGACAATGTTCCATTCCAGTCTCTTGAACTCCCTAACAGCACAGTTCAGGTGAAAAATACCTTATTTAAGGACTTCAGCCCTTCTTTATATATTTTCAATACTCCTAAACTATGACAATAAAAAAATAGAAGGACTTAATTTTCACTTAACAAAAAAAAAAAAACTCCAAAAAAGAACTAAACAAGAAAGCCACTTACGTATGTGGCTTTATAACCTTCCAAAGGAATGATTTGGATTCAGGATTACTAGAGACCTCATTTCCCCAGAAGTCATTAGATATTACCTGTAGCATGAAGTCTCACCTGATCACTGTTGTGGACAATAACTCTTTCACAGATAAGTCACCCATTTCATCCTACATTTAGATTTCAAAACTTCTCTTAGTTTAATATTCTACAATATGAGAAAACCCTATTTATATTTCATCCTAGGTTCTCAAAAAGAACACGTATACTTGAAACACACTAAAACACTGCATTTTACTTCAGATTCATTATTTCCTAGATAAGGTATTTCTAAGCATCAGTATATATATTTATAAATGAAAAAATGGATGAAGTAACTTGATTTTAGTTCCTGAAGCATTCAAACATAAAAAAAATTATACATAATAAAGTTCAGTGATGAGAAGATAATTAGGAGTATATGCAAATCACTACAAGTTTGATACACATATGTTAACCCAGGCATAACTAAAGGGCTAATTCTGCTTACGTGGCAAGCAAACCTTTTTTTCTTTTAAGAGGATGATCAAGTTATGGATATTGCTGAATGAAGCAAGAGATTGCACAGTGAACCCAGTAAACCTGGAATTAGATTCTTAAATCTGATTCAGACTATAGCCCTGAAGCGTCAATCAGTGGTGTTCTTCATAACAAATCAATACAGATGGCAAGCACAAGAGAGATGCATATGGATTAAGTGTTCTGAGTGTTTCTCCTCATCTGCACTTAGCTCTGGGTTTATTTTTAAAATAAATAAATAAATAAATAAATTTGCAAACGTGTTTTTTTCTCCATTCTAATAATGCAACTTTGTGCTAATACAATATAAAATTGTCCTTTAAAAAGAGATCCAGGTTTTAAGGATTTAATGCATTGTGGTTACAGTGGTAACAAAAGAATCTGTTCTCTTTCTAACAACTTTCAATAGAAAATATTTCTAATACAATATCTCACTTACCAATATATACTACTCACTGTCCCAGACTATTCCTCTTTAACCTCTGTGATGTTTTCATTGGGCTCTCAAACCTCACAATAAAAATCACTCTGCTTTTAACCATTCATTTTAACCTTTTGTTCTGTAATTTATGCTCTACTATTCTGTCTCATCTTTTTCTGTAAATTGAACAAGAGCCTTACATTGCAGCTTTCACTTTCATTCCAACTATGAAAATGAAGATTCTGCTATTGGAAAAGCCTCTAGCAAAACTCGGGAGACATTCAAGCTGTGCTCAGAGGAGAAGTATCATGAATTAAGCTGTACTATACAAGGAAGAGGTAGTTACACAAATCCCTTTCATCTGTTAATTAGAAAAAATATGTCTGATGATGAATTAGAGCAGTTGTATACTCATTAGGAGCCAGCAGTGAACTGACGGCCCAATGGAAATCAACAGCAAAATTTCAATTAGGTCATGAATTTACCACAAATGTTTGTACCCTTCACAAATTCTAAGTAACCCAGATCTACTGGATTTGAAGCAGATAAGTTCCCAAATTCTTTCATTACCAACAGGGTATAGGGCACTGAAGAAACAAGACCAAGTGGTCCCGGCTCAACATGCTGAGTACCCGTCCCAAGAGCATTTAGGGTCTCGTCATGTGGCTTACAGCTGAGCAGGTGGCAACAGTACCTTTGCCAGGCAGACCTAGCCAGGTCTCCATTGATGCTCTGGGATGCAGCAACAATCTTTATACATTACAGCTGTGCTTCTGAGATCCTGCCTCCGTGGTGCAGCTCAACTGTCTTCAGAGACACACAGACATGTTTCCAATAGCAGTTCAACCTTTTGTGGAGATCAGTAGGGGAGCTATGCACAGCTAGGAATCCTTAAGGGTTAATCTACATGAAATTTCAGGTGATAACAACTCTCAACTTCAGTCAGCATATGGAACATGATTTCACAGGATTGCAGTGTTTCCCAAGTACTCTAAAAGCAGCTGGAAGTATAGCAATTTTGTAATTTCCTTAAATTTGGGGACAGCTGCTTACAACCCTGTTACTAAGCTTACAGCACATGGCGTGTAGCTATTTCATGTGACCATATTAAGATGCTTCATAATCTTTATTAACTTTTCCCTGCTTGCATGTTTATTCAGCTCCTTTCATTATGCTGTATAAAGTCTTTGCAAGAGCCTGGTTATTTTACAGTATTTCCTCTCATCCCATTCCATTACCAACAGTCAAATCATATGACTTGACATAAATTTAACCAGTTAAATTGTTCATTGACAATTCCATTGCTTCAGCTAAATAAATCAAAATGTTTAAGACAGCACAGCAGTTGCTCCTTTTTAGGCAGCAATATTTTGGAGAAAGGAAAGGCCTGTTGTCACTATGGTTAAATGACAGATACCTGAACTGCTCTCTGTGTTCAGTGCAGGTGCAGAGAAAGAGGCATGTGGGCAATGTGATGGCACTGCACCCATAACACTCCTGTTGAAGCCATAGCAGGAGGTTCTTGGTCCCAGCAATTAGGGGGCCATGGCAAGTGTAAATGACTCAATGGATCCCTGAATGGTAAAGTACAGAAACACACACTGGACACCAAATAGCTTAAAATTACAGGAACTGCCACATCTGTCTTCTATACATGCTCTTGTTGGAAGAAAAGAAAATGAGAAGTAAAAGTATATGGATATTGAATAATTAAATGCATTCCCTAATAGACAGAAGCAAATTTCCCCTATACCATGTTTTAGAACCATCAGATTTGTTCAGTGCCACCAATTTGTTCAATTGCACTCTGAGAAGGCAACACCTCTGTGAATTACACATTGCGTCCAGAAGGGACAATGATGACGTGAGTCATGCAGACACACACATGAAAAATGAACAAGCTTCACATTATTTAAAAAGGAAAAGCTACCAAAATCACAAATCACTGTCAGCAAGAAAAGGCTTCAAGAATTCTTTTGGATACACCAGATAAACTTATTTTAATTATACTTGCAACTTGTCATAATTTCATGTGCTATGTATCTGAAATCGATGTACCTGCCATAACTCATTAAGATCTACATCTTCAGAGGGAACATCACAACACTAAGCACTACATCACCTAATTCTTTGGTGAATCCATAGCATCTGGGTAGATGGCCAGACTGCTGTACAAGCAACAGGGAGACAGGCATTTCGGAATGAAATCTTTTTCTTACATCTGTGCAGACACGGTAAATACAGTAAGAGCAAATCTTAAGGAACTAAATGCATCCCAAGATATGCTCTCCAATGACTTCAAGGCTATTTCAGGGATTTTTTTAGATAATGAAGGCATCACACAGGAATGGAGAAAAATATCTCCTTCCTATCTTCCATGGGATCAATCCAGTAAGCAGAATCTGAGAAAGTTTCCTAGACCAGATAATCATGAGGATGCTCATTTTGTGGTTCTGAATGGGACTTAGGCACTTATGTCTCACTTTGTCAACAATTTGGAAGTGCTGCGTATGAACAGGAGCAAAGCTTTTACACCTAGACAATGTTCTTGGCAAAAAACACAGACTCAAGAAAGCAAATGAAAGGACACACAAGGGAAAGAGTTGTTCAGGATTTGTAATTTGGCCTCAGATACCTAAAAGAGAAACTGTGCTGTGCAATCAAGAAAGCTACAAAAAGAACTGAGCAAATTAAACTAAGCTAATCGCCATGCTGGGTCAACTAGACTATGACCAATATCCAAGTTAGCCAATTTCAAGCTGACTCAGAAATCTCTGTTCTGCTGTAACTGCACTATAAAAAGCCCCCGGAGGCCTCTTGCTTTTGTAGCCTCAAACACAGAATACATAAGCAATAAAATTTCTAGGTAAACTAAGAGCAACAGTGTAGCCAGATCCTATTTTATAGACTTACAATTTAAATTCTGCCTTTCAAGTTGGTCCTTTAAAATATCCATAGACCTTCAAAAATAGTTATCTTGAATTTGGGCAGTGTAAGCAATACTATGAGAATCCATTGTTTAGGCTGTATCAGCAGTTACATTTAGAAACATCAAGGAATACTAAATTATTGATCCTGAAGTAATTTAACTCAAGGAATATGTGGTATTTAGCTAGATATTTCTTTTATTTTACTTTCAAAGGTGGGCTTAAAAAAGACTAAGATGCAAAGGTGGAGAAAAAAGATCATTTGTGGACTTATTGACAAATATTTTTTGAACAAAACAGCATGTTAGAAACTAATTTTCACAATTTACCAAATTTAGTTACCATGTGAACTATAACAACTAGCCTGTTTCCAGAAGTCAAGAAAGTCTGAAAGTTTTCAAATCTTTGGCCTAAACACAACAAGTATTGCAACATTTCTTGCTTCTTGTTCAAGGAAATCTCACTGGAAAATAAACAGTAGAGAAGATAAGCTATTAAGCTGGGCCCTTGATGCTGCTCTGGCAGGAGGGTTGGACTAGATGATCCTTCGAGGTCCCTTCCAACCCTAGAATTCTGTGATTCTGTGTGAATACATCCCAGTGCCAAAAATTCCCATACGCATTCTGCTAGACCATAAGCTTCAAACACAGCTGCATTACTCCTGCCAAGAACTGAGACATGCAGGATGAATGAGGAGTACTATGCTGTAGCTCCATTTCCCAAAATAAAATTTAGTTTGCAAGTTGCTTTTCTCTGAAGGTGTAATGCCATAATTACTGAAATTGCATGAGGAACAATTTTCACTCAATGACAAAAGGAAAAGGTGTCACTATGAATAAAAAAAAGGTGAATAACTTCAAACTTCTACAAAAATCCCTGTCATCTTCTATTTTCTCCCCAAATTTTCTTATTGATTTTCATCTCTTAGCTATGATAAACTTAATAAAACTATAAAATAAGTTTGCACATGCATTTTGATGGACCTACTGCAGTTACTCTTTTATTATTAGTGTAATTTATAAGTTAAGCTGAAATGCAGAATCTATGAACATTTTCATTATTTATTACAAAGTAAAGATGGTTTTAATTAATTTAGTTCCCCACGCTTGTTACTAGTTATCTGCTCTCAGAAAGTCTGCCTCACTCATCAATAAGAATTTTTAGTGTCCATGAACTACAGTAAAACAATTATCATTACAATTAAGCTTCTATTCTTTCTATCTCTTCAGCAATAAAAGCAATTTTCTCTTCTTGTATGCTAAAGGCCTTTCTGATGTCCATAGAAGCAAATTAGCATAGGTAACAACTATACCACAATCTGCATGTAATTAGGTCCACCCTGGTCAGTTCCTAACTTCAGAGAAGAGCTTCATAAGAACATTGTTATTTCCCCAAAGCAGTGGCAGGAATTAGATGTACCTTCTCCTTATCTTTGAACAATGAAGTATTAGACATTTTAAACCCCACTTTTAAATAACAAGTGAAAAACAAAGCAAGAAAATTTCAGAACTGTAGTGATATCCCTTTGACTTTTGATTAGAGCAGACACATGAGCTTGCTCTAGGGATGTCGTGTCTGCAGCATACTTTACAGTATCAGAGTCTTTTCTGGGTTTAAGTATAACAAATAAAACAATACTCAGGAAACTCAAATGATTGGAGGAGTACACAACCAGAGGGTCAGCAACAGTTTTTCTTTTGGACCCTCTTCCTCCCCCCTCCCTATATAAGTCCTTCAAAGGATCAAGACATTGTAAAAGGTCATTTCAACTCCTCAGGGAGAGGAGGTCAACAGGAAAGTAACACAATTTTTGGTTTTGTTTTGTTGTTTTTTTAAAAAAACTACAAAACATATGGAGGTCATTTATATATAAGCCTGGATTTCTAATACTGCCATTAACTCCTCCCCAAAACACCGAGGAAGGTAGGAAGACATTGTGGGGAATTGTATTGATCTGAAATAGAGGTTTAATACCCAACTGTTACCCTAGCCTACTACAGAGTTAATAGTAGATGTATACAAGACTCTGCTATCCAACGCTGCAGAGCTAAAATAAAGATGTCTTGAAATTTCCTGAGCTCCAATTCCTCAGAACCTTACAGCTTTCATCAGTTTGAAAATTTTGTTTATTTCATGTGGCTATCACCTGCTCTAAGTTGTTCTCAGAAAATAATATCCACTAGGAAATCATTCCTTGGGCAGCAATTTACCCTAATAACAGTTCCACTTTGCACATTCTTTTTGCTGAACAGGTTTTGCTGTGTTGCTTAAGTGCTACAGTACCAAGAGCAGCAGAGCTCACCTTGAACACTGAGAAGGGTCTGAAATTGATTTTGTTGGTTATTACAATGGTGGCAGGAGCTGACCTCACGTCCAGCACTGTGCAGAGTGTAATTTTTGCACACAGTGTTGAATTTGTCCTTGTTATGGGATTCTACTGCTTTGTAGGAATCAATGACACTTGGAAATGACAGTCCTGTGTTACCACAAAAGCAAGACAGTTTGGTTTTATAACATGGATGGTAATAGCATATTACTACTGCTTATACAACCAGATCATGTCCTTCAACATCCCCGACTTCATGGAGTGACTTGTAATAGTCATAGGCCAGAAATTACTATATGTATTTGTGGCAGCACATCCATGAGAAATCCTAAGGAAGCAACTGCAGCAGCTCATGCAACGTTAGGCAACAGGACAACATATGTAAGAAAATGAAGTTTCATCAGAGAAAGCACCATTATCAGTTTTTTCTTTCATGTAGAAAAGACCATGAAGAGTGGTCAACTGCTCCAGTGCAACAGAGTAACAATTAAAAATAATTAAATAAATAAACCAATTCATTCTAGAACTGTAAAATTAAAGACATTCCCAAAAGTTCATCTCCATCTCACCAAAATACTTTCCGCCTGCTTAAGTTCATCAGAAAAAAGTTAATCAAGAAACAAAACCATTTCTGTTTGACTGAAACACACTGGGGAATACCAGATTTCCAGCTAGTGCTGAGTGTACTTTCAAACATTCACAGCATTAAATAGCTCTGAACTTGATTACAATAGTCAAGCAAAAGAGGCAGTGTATACCAGTGCTTTTTCCTTGAGCAACGTCTAGATGAACACTGCGGTTTCTAAATGCCTTAATCCACTAGTTTTCCCAAGTATATAAATTATTAATTAAAAAGGCTTTAAATTATTTTTAGTCTGTTAACTATAACTAACTATAGTAATAACAATGAGCTCAGTTTAATATGAACAACAATCTTATATTATGCTACTTAGTGGTAGTTGGCAACTATTTTAATTTTTTTGTTGTTTAAATATTCATTTTATTGTTATTTTGGAGTGAGGAAAAATATAGTCACTATTACAACATTCTAAGTTTACATTCTTGTATGATTTTAGACAGAAAAAAAAATAATTCATGCCTATATAGCTGGCCACCAACTATCTTGAAAAACAACAAATTAAAAGGATGTATTTCCCACCCTGGAGACTTCAATGCTGAACTATTTCCTACTTCTGGCACTGTACTTATTATTTGATGATGTGGAGAACTCTGTACTGCTCACACACACAGACAACAAAACAAAGACATAGATTAAATACAGAAAGTTCTGCTTTATTTTAGTTAACTGGAATGTGACACACTGCCAGCTACACCCACCTCTATTCACAGGCAGTTACCACTCAGGACCTCCTAGCGTGGAACTCAAATTGCTCACAAGGCCTGAAGCACACCAGTAATTCCCGATGCATCCTTAGTAACACGTGTTGGGATAGTCAAAAGTTACTGTTACCTTATCATTAAAATCACTGTTTACTGGACAAAAAGTCATACCCTAACAAATGGTATCTCTCCCTAAAAAGTTTATCACCGAAAACTAATTTTTGTAAAATAAGATGAAGCAAGTAGTCTGACAAGCAGGCAAATTGGAAGAGAGAAGATAAGATTAAGCTTGATAAGAACAGGTTATGATAAAATGAACATGGTGCTTAACTTATCAATTCTGAGATGTCTGTAGATAGGAAGACAAAGAGCAGTCTGAGGCCAAGAGTCTTTTTTTTTTCATACAGCGAGATAAATACCCATGTATTTGTTCAATATCCTAAACAAATGCAAATGTCAGTAAATACAGATAATTTTTTGTCTTCTCAGAAATACTAGCAGCTTGCTTTATATATGCCACATGCCAGTGATTCTTGAGGTATAACAAAGGAGAAAGGGGATACAATGGCTTCTCAGCTCCTTTGAGAACCTGTATAGAGAAGACACTGGGGTGTAAACTGTACCCATTTGTAACTAGAAGATCTAGCAGTTTCATTTTCTAGGCTTTCTGAAAGCTAGACCACTATAGTTATTCTTAGTTGCAGATATTGCTAGAATTTTGACATGTTTAAAAACTCCTAGTAAACATAAGCAGAACCAAAATAATTTCTTAAATACAGCCTCAGACTTAATATCTTAGACTTAATATAGACCCTTTTTAGGGTCTCTCAGATTCAAACAATCTACAAACTAATTAGGAATCTTACAGCTGTTTTTAGGCTTCTCACCTCTTACTTGGTTTCAAATACATATATGATTTTTACTTCATGTCAGAAATTTGGTACACTGGCTATTCAATTACTTAGTTGCTCTTTTGCACATTAGCCAATGAGTAGGTATCAGACTGAAATATATTTAGTCAAATGGCTTGTGAAAATGGCCAAGCAGAATGTTTCTATACAGTTCACTGAGCAAAGAAGTGAAAAGGCAGGAGGAAAAAGATTTATTAAGATGGACTTTATATACAGAAATAATCACCTCAATACGTACATGCATCAAGCTAAATGCTGTACTCCTGAGTTTGTCTTCCTGCACAATGACCTCCTCCATATCATCCCCCATAATCTTTCCAGGTCACCTTTGAACCATTTTTATCAGGGCTGTACAATTGGTAGCTGAGTACAAGCAGTTAATATCACTGGGATTTTACAGTGTTACTGTCATCAGATGTCTAAAATTAATAATGACCATACATTTATTGAATTAAAATATTTTAAAATAATTTTCTGGAAAAATTTTCCACCTGAAAATAGATTCATTCTGGTTCCTGTTCATACTGTGCTCCAAAGAAGAGCTGTGAGATGACACCTTGGCCCACCAGTTATGTCCTGCCTATAGTCCTTTTGCCTCGTACCAGAAAGTGCCATTTCTGCATGCTGACCTTTGGGCCTAAAGAACTCTACAGAGCTCTGGAACAAAAAAGGAACCTTTTCACAGTTAGATGCCAACAAAATCTTTGAAATTGCAGATATCTACTACAGGAAAGTTTTCTTCTCTTTTGACATAGCAATTTCCAGATTACCTCTCCCTCTTCCATCAGCTGCTGTCCCTCTTCCATCAGCTCTGCCTGGCAAGCTTATAAAAGAACTCAAAACCTAAATCAATCTACTGTCATCTCCTTCAACTTCCCAGCCATAGCCATGCCTCTGTACAATTAAATCACAAACTATGCAGTAATTACAGTAAGTTAACTCCTCACAGACACACAAATCCTGAGTTGTGGCTGAAGCCACATCCTTAACTCACCAGGGGCATTGATGGGTATTAAAAAATAACAATTAAAATTAAAAAACAGCTTTAAAGAGCTGCCTTATGCTTGTCAGATACTCAGCCAATATTCCTTTCCATTTACAAGTGCAGCCCTTAAATTTCCTCTTTTCCTCCACCACTGAAGCTTGAGTACAAGAAAAGTTTTGTTTTCCCACTGTTTGCTCAGGAAGGCACAGTGGCTTTTATCTTGTAAAGTTAGTTTTCATTTAGGAAAGTAGGAGAAGCAGGGAATAGGCCTGATTCTCTCTACACATTCATGCTTTATCCCCTCAATGACTTTATGATGAGTTTTCATCTTTGATTAAAACAAACAAAAATTTTAAACAGAAACCAAAACTTCGGATTGCTTCCAAGAAGTCTTTCCCAGGATACCAAGGATATTTTAGTCTCTTCGACCATGAAATACAACTATTCTTTTAAGCAATTCTGGACAGAAGAAATCATTGTAGAAAGGTCATGATCAGCTGGGAAAGTGAAAATGGAGCTTGCAAGGTCAGTCAGTATGTACACAGCGATAATTTCAACCATGATTGCAGTGAACTGGTGCAACCTTTTACAACTGATGCATGCTGCAGCAGAGGTGCTTATTTCTTGCACTTTTAATACAATAACCCAAGTTACAACATTAGGATTTTGTACAATACAGTATGCCTAAATTAGGAAGGACCTCTGACATTAACTTCTGCCTGTTTTGGGTGTCATGAAATTCTACATCTGCCAGCAAACACCACTTGCTTGTCTTGTGAGGAAGTCTCATTATTCATAATGTTAGAATGGTCACCTAGGATGGGATTTTGGGAAACAGGCCTTCATCTTAATTCCTGTCATCCTCACAAAGTTTGAGAAGGTTACACAGGTCATTCCTCCAATGATTACTACTTACATTAAGGTCGGAGAAATGGATGTCACCAGACTGGGTGACCTGTCCTTTACAGGATGTCTTTTCCAGACATCTTATTGTTCTTCTAGTTTCATATGCACAATTATTATTTTTAAATAGAGTCACTCCTGGGTGCAATGATCTTACTTCTGGGTGCAATGATCCCACTCCCTGATCGATCTGTAAAGAATACAGTTGCATGGGTAATGCAGCAACTTGAAGAAATAAGGAGAAGATTATTTCTCCTGCCCTGTCTCTAAATACTGGTTTACTTTAAGAGTTTTTTGAACTTAGCGTGCCCAAACAATATATGAGATATGTACAACTAATGTGATGGTAAAAAGAACATGAAGCTTTGATGGAGAAAACTATACACTATTTGTGTAAGCTGTAGCTTTTACACAGCTTGAATTAATAAGATTTATTTCATTGTTTTCCATTTCAAAGGCACAGAACTGGCTCTTACTTAACAATATTATTGGCTTCTCTGGTATAAATACTACGGCAGGGAAAAATGAACACTAAGGAAACTCAGTTGAATTCACATGGTCAGTAAATATTGATACTTTGTTTGATTTATTCTTCATTCTACATACGTTTTTAAATCCTCTTCTTGGAACCTATGTTGCTTCCACTTTTCATACTTGATTTTCATATTGAAATTTGCAAGAAAAAACAATTTTCCAGCTAAATGAGAATTTATGAGAAGTGCATGTCCTCACCTAGGTTACACATACTTAAATCGGTGCTTAACTAGGAAAGAAGTTCCAGGACTGCAACAAGATTGCTGATATGTTTACACTTAGACGTGAACAAAAATGTATTGCTGAACAGGGATCATATTTCCTTTTAGACTTTTTAATTGTTCTATTTCTAAAAGTTTTACCACAGCACTGAAAATTTGGTTCCTCCTCTTTGCAATAGATTATAGGTTTTATGACTAACCATAACTTTATATTCATGGCGCCAAGATACACACTGCATCAATTTTCTTTCGTTTTTTGTTTCTCAAACACTACACACAAAGACAACACTATAAATATGTGACATGACTAAATGATGAAACAGCAGCTTCCTGCTGAAATTTTAAAGCGAGATAGACATTGTTTTAGCTGAGGAAGCCATTTAGATACCAGCTGTTCCCACTGAAAAGATGTGGCAGCCATCAGCAGAAATAAGAAATGCTCTCTCTGTACACATTGAAATGAGTTTTATCTTCCTTTCCATTCTGTTTTGTGTTCCTGCTGGTGAAAAAAACAAAATTCATTTCACATTCATATTTCCTTGCAAGCACAAATGTTAAATGAGAGAAATCTGTATCTTTGCACCCATACATGCACTTAGGTAAAATCAAAACCAGGAGCTACAAAGCACATTGCTTCTGCACAGTAATAAACTGATGAACAATCTCAGAGCTGGAACTGAAGGTAAAAGAAGAAACTTGTGTGCATCTCCCAGAATTAATTTTCCATATTTATTTGTTTCTAGGTGGTATTTATGTTTCATATTCTAATTAGAATCACAGAATTGGTAAGGTTGGAAGGGACCACAGTGGGTCATCTGGTCCAACCTCCCTGCCCAAGCAGGGTCATCCTAGAGCATGTGGCACAGGACTGCATTCAGATGGTTCTTGAATATCTCCAGTGAGGAAGACTCAACAGCCTCTCTGGGCAACTGCACATGTTCCAGTGTGCAGGAACTCGCACAGTAAGGAACTTCTTCCTCATGTTCAGGTGGAACTTACTGTGCATCAGTCTCTGCCCATTGCCTCTTGTTCTATTGGTGAGAACCACTGAAAAGAGCCTGGCTCCATCCTCTTGACAACCACCCTTTTAGGTATTTATACACATTAATAAGGTGCCCTTCTCAGTCGCCTCTTCTTGAGGCTGAACAGGCCCAGCTCCCTCAGCCTTTCTTCATAAGAGAGATTCTCCTTGACCAACTTAGTGGCTCTCTGTTGAACCTGCTCCAGGAGCTCCATGTCTCTTTTGTACTGTGGAGACCAGAAGTGCACACAGGACTCCAAATGTGGCCTCACCAGGGCTGAGTAGAGGGGTAGGATCACCTCCCTCAACCTGCTGGCAATGCTCTAATACATAGTAATATATTTAATATAGTAATATAAATAGTAATATAATATAGTAATATATTATTATAGTACAAAATAATAGAAGAAAATAACACGGTATGTGTCAGACACCACTGTGTGAAATCCCAGAATAAGTATGGATAGTTTAGTGACAGCTGGAAATAAACCTTCTTTCACTGTATCTTAGAATTAAGACTAATACTAATCACTAGTCATGTTTTAGAGTAGCATACAGTTACTCAAATATTCCAGCTTGAAAAATATCATAGACATATATAAGTAAACTTCTCATATGACTGTATCTGCTCAGAATACAATCTTCTAATGATCGTGACAAAAATGTATGTTGTGCTTTGCATCCAAAAAAGAGGTTCTGAAGTTGACAGAACTAACATCTCGCCCCAGAGACAGTACAAAAATCACTATATCATATTAAAGATTTTGCTTCTTTTGTCACAGGCAATCAATTCCAAAAATTTGATTAAAAAAGCATTGCATTAGTGTGGTATTCTCAAGCTGCTTCTTATTAACATTTTATTGTAGCATACTTTAATGACAACCCGTATCAGCTCTCATTATTCTAAATAAAGAGTATAGTCATTTTCTCCTAATGACTGAAGTGAAATGCATCCACAGGGACATTTTAGTTTACTCTCTTTTGCAATGTAATATTGTCATTATTAATACTTCTTGAAGACAACTTGTAGACTAAAGTTATATTTACAAAGTCACCAGATTTTAATTTTTAAATATGTATAGTCTCACACGCAGAATGTTAGATTTCTTCAAATAACAGCAGCCATTCATACAACACCTATTTAGTTCATTGAAGTGTTTTACTGCACCAATAAAACAATCCACATTATGATGCCTGCGACAAAAGACCATAAGAAAAAGCACCAAATTAAATTTCACATATTTGTGAAGCAGATAACAGCCACAAAACTCAGGTAAAAGAGAGATTGTGTGATTTGTCTATTGCTATGCTAACCAGAATGTCAAATATAAAAGGAGGACTGTAAAAAAAGTTTCTCAGACTATAAATTGCATGAAGACGGGAACTACCATTTTGATCAGTGCTGAAGGCAATGAAAGCCTGAGACAACCACCCTGCCTGTGTATATATATGCTTCAAACAAATACAAGTTATTTTTCTACACTTTCAAAGCAATGCAAGAAAAATACATATTAGCTCAGGGTATCAACTGAAGATGTGGTTTTACATACAATTAGAGCAATCTAGCAGTCGCCAAAGGAGCTGCTCCAGTTCTACCAACTGTCCAGTCAAAACTCTTGCCCTTCTTTGTAAGACTTGTTCTCTCTGAACCAGGTCACTGAGAGGCAGACTTGTCACTTACACCCTAATGGTTTGAGTTTCAAATGAACTGGCTACGCTTATTTTTTCAAAGGCGCTTTAGAGCCAAAGGATGCAGAGATGTGCCTGGGGGCAGAAGTGAGTGTTTAAAGAAGGCTGGCATTAAAGCCCAGTTGATTTTCAGTCTAGACAGGAACCCACCCAATACCTCTGCACCCAAAATAAATCCCACTCAGTACCCTATTTCCATTTTAGATATGTGATTAGCACTAAAAATTCCTTTAATATAAGTTTTCATGAAATTGATGGTTGGTCAGGTCTTTGGTAAACATCAGTTAAAAGTGTACAGTCAGAAACTTAAATAGAAACTTAGGAGTCTAGCCCCCTGTTTGGGTATTATTCTTGTCCTTGGTTCCGAGCCACTTGCCAATATTTGTGAGAGCAGAAGCTGGTTATCTACTCAATAAGCGTACAGTCATTAGCTTCTTACCAGGATTATATATACAAGTAGAAACAGATAAATGACTAATGGCAAATTTGGAGCCACCTTCACAGCCAGTTATCTCTCTTTCCATTAACAGACCTCCTGTATTTTGGTTCTTGGTCAGACTCAGTGGCCCACATAGAGCACCACCTACAAAAGCTGTCTTGGGTGGTGGCTTTAGGAGACTCCAGCTATCTTCCCTCATTTACCCATTTGAGTTGCAGGATCACTTTCTTTGCAGGATTTGTTTAAAAATTCTTTGAGGGGTTATTACTCTGTTACTACTGTAAGACTAATTAAACTCCATACACAATTTTATAAAACTCTACAACATAGAAAATACATCTACACGAACACTGGAAAGGAAATAGGGTATGCACAAAATAAAGAAGGTTGAGCTGGAAAGCAAACTAAAAAAATGTGAAGACTACATAACAAATACAGAGGGTCATAAACTGCGAAAAGATGCTATAGGAAGCAGTGTATTATATTTTCTGATGCCAGATTAAATGTATTTTATTATCAAACATTAGAGCCTTTAAGTATCTAAACCCTGACTAATCTGGGAATCACTAGCTGAAAGAAAGCTTCTTTAAAGCCCTGAGCCCACAAGATTAATTTGACTCCTGTTTAGTAAATAAGTGTATATTTTCATCAACTGTACCACTATAAAATACAAAAATTCCCTTTGGGTTTAAAAAAAAATATCCACAATTACAGGGTAGGAAGCTGTTGCAATTAATGGGACTATAACACTTTATACCACAGGATCCCAAAATCAGGCCTTATCCCAATCACACAAATCAATGAGACTTTGCGCCAATTTATATGGAAGCAGCATTAGACATTGCATCTTTGAGGACCATCATTCTAAATAGCTTTGTGTTTCTCAAGTTTATTTTAATTTTAAAACCATGTCTACCAACTGAGCAGCTAGACAACTGGAACTCAGTGTGTGGCAGAAACCATGGTTGAATTCTGAGATTTTGCACTGCTTTTGCTGTGTCTGAAATAAGACTCTAATTTGGTTTTAATAAAAACTAATTGAAAGTAATTTAATACCAATTGATTATTAAGGGGATACATTTTGCAGTTTATCAAGTCTATAGAAATGCAGTATAATTAACTCAAAACTGCATAGGCAATAATGTAATTATAATCTCTACAACTTTTAACTTCCAAGCAATATTTAAACAGTTAATTAAAATTATAAAAGATAGTGCTATATTACAACTCTATAATGTTAATTGCTAAAAAATGCTAATCGATATTTGTTAAGTAATCCAATTAATTGAGTAATCTAATTTCTAGCATCTCTGAATAATGTATCTTCATAAATCTGACTTACAAACAATACAAATAGCAGAATTTCATTTAAGATAAATTAATAATCAATTACATATTAAATGATTGCATGTTGTTTATTAAAGACACGGGGCCAATTTAAAACTAGACCTTAATCCGGTTGTTTTCATCATTTGTCAACATCCTGTACCAACACAAATCTTAGCTAATTGCTCTAACATCCTACTGAGTACCTTGAGCAATAAGGTCTTCTGTTCAGTTTGTATGCTGGATGTGCAGTCAAAAACTCAGAGAACCTTTTATGTCAGCTTTCAAAATATGTTAACCCTGCTGAAACACAGAACTGGTATTCCTTAAAATGAATGAAATGAAGACACAGGCGTCACATTTCCAGGGCTGCTAATAAATAAGGGAATTCTTGGTGTTCAGGAGCTCCTGATGCTTTGCATGTTAACCAGACTCCATTTTTCAGGTCCCATTTCTGTTCCTCCTTGCCACCAGAGAGCCCCTAGTTACACAAAGGAATCTTCCTAGCACAGTAAAAGACTGCAAAAGCTACCTTCAAAATTTCTACTTTTCTACTCTGTGTTATTAAATCTTCACTATGGAAGAGAAAACATTCCTTTACTATAAAGGTACATTCTGAGATGGTAATTTATGAATGTGAAAAAGCTTTATCCAAAATGAGAGATCAACTTGTGTTTACCAGTAAGCATTGTTAACTCTTACTGACTGCTATCTTAATATCATTCCAATGAACCATGATTAAATTATTGAATGCTTAGTGTTTCTTCTCTCTCTCATCACTAAATTCTGCGTTTGTAACACACTGAATGCCGCTAAAATAACCTCTTTATCTGCTGTCCCAATTATGTATTTGCTTACTATACTTATGTCAGCTCTAGACTGAAAACTCACCAGGACAGAGACTATATCTCATCAGCTATGTTTGCAGTCCTCAGCATAATGTCAACATTTTCAGAAAACTATGGTTTCTAAATAGCATTGCACAACTTGGTTTTAATGGATTTGACTAAGCAGTGCATCAGCACATGAGGGAGTCAGGGTATATTTTGCTGGATCAATCCTTAAGTATGTTGTTTAGGAGAAATAAAGAGATGCATGGATAAAGATAGTACGGTAAGAGGTGTCATTTTATTTCTGGATTTCAGCTTTAAAGTCTAGCTGCATTCACCATCGAGATACTTCTCCTGAGGTTCAGTACTCAAAGAGAAATTTATGTCATCACAGCCTCTTCATGTAAACAATACAGATAAAATTGAAGGGTCAAAGTGCACATGATGGCAAACTTGACAAAGGTGCTCCAAAGTTTCTATACTTTAATTTTATTTAAAAGGAAAATAGAAAAAAATAATCTTTCTAACCCTTGGGCTTGTTTCAGAGGCAAGACAGTAAATAGACTACCATAACATCTGGGCTTAGTGATTCCTTTTTTATTATTATTATTATTAGATTGTCCTCTAATGGGCAAGATGGAAAGAAAAAAATAAATCAAGAAGGGTGGGAAACGAAATTGAAAGTAAAAGTGTACCAAGGTGCAGTATTTAACATTGTCCGCAGTACAAGACATTTCAAAGTATGCATCGGCCACATTGTACCAGAACTCTGGCTTTTTCTTTGACAGGCTTTTCTAAAAACTGTGTGACAGTTTTCACTGTAAGCAACACCGAAGGACAGGAACTTGATTCCATCATTTCATGGTTGTCAGCTCTACAGACAGGAAGGTATATTTTAGGACAACACACTTTCTAGCAGCTGCTTGCATGAATAAGAACACACTTCCATCATTAGTCATTTAGCCCATATAAGATGACAACAACATTTATTATAGAAACTTGGAGACTCGTGACAGTAGCAAGAATTCAGAATTGTTTTTTATATAATTTGCATGTGTTGAGTGCTTCAAGGAGACAATGTATTTGAACATCAGTAACATTTGTCTTCTTCCTGCCCTAATTTACTAGGCAAAGAAGTGCTGAGATAGAATAGCTTTCCAAGGCTTCAGAACCTTGTAAGTCACCATTGGGTCAAATACCCAATTGTGAATGCTAGAGTCTGGCAGCAGGTGACTCATGGTGCTACGTCCTTTAAAAAGTGAAGCCAAAAAGGGCACTGATTTTAGCACACATCTGAAAAATAATAACCAGCGATCATAAAGATTTAACTAGTTTTATCTATGACACAGAAACAATCCTGACAATAATGAACTATTCCTCATTCCACCCTTACTAAGTCCATTTTGCAGCAGCTACCATCCAGCCTTCCCCAAGTGCCTCACACTGATAATTAGCTGATGGTAAGCTCACACGTGTAGCCATGGCTCCCATGATTTCTCTTCCCCTTGCACATCTGTATAGAAGAGGAATGACTCAACTCTAAATGCACATTGAAATCAAATTGCTTTGCAATTCCACAACATCAAATTCATGAATATGTTGTTTGGGTTGATCCTGTTATATTAGAACATTGCAGCTGAAAGCAGCTTTGATGAAGAAAGCCTTGAGGAAGAACTGAATGCTGCAGAATTAAGGTAGCAATTAAAGTTTACAGATTTGTCAGTGTTTACCTTGCAGCTTCACAGCATTCATCATGAGTCTATGACAGCTTGATAAATACAGACCAAGCACTGGGATATTCTTGGGTTTGACAGTCAAATACGGTAATAATGGAAGCAAAATGTAATCCACTTAGATTGCTAGCACTTTCTAGACTACTACCAAAATAAATGGTAAGAAGATGGCTCAGCATTGCACAGACAGACTTTAAGTTGAGTCTCAGAAACAGCACCTCCTTTTAACACCTGCAGCTCCCTTGCACATAATGCTTGCACACAGGAAATCACCTGTTTTCCTCAGTTGGATGGCTGGCCATCCAATTGCAATGACTGCATAAATGCTACCTAAATCTCAGTTGTGCCCGTGAGCATCAATCAGTGCCAAACCTCTGATAAATTTATGTTGCATCCCATACACAATTCAAAATATAATCTGAAAACAAACCACACTGCTTGTCGTGTGCTACATGGTTTTCTGTTTGTTTTTCAACCAGTTATGCCAGAGATGATTCAGGTCTACCAGAAATTTCTCAACACCTGATGTATAATGAAAACATTTAATGAAGCATAAACACTACTCTTTTCTTCCCTGCCTCTATTCCTTAAGTAAAGTGTTAACCAAAGGAGTGTTTTATTGTATCTACATGAGCAAGGACTGGTTCCAACCAATTCCTTTCTAAGAGATCTTAAAACCAGCTCCAGAGACTTCCTACTTGAAAACAGACAGAGGTGACACAGTTCAGCAAAAGGACACTAGGTGCTAGTGCAGGAGTTCACAAGTATTCCACAGAAGTACAAGCCATAAGCATTTGGAACTCTAGAATTTCCTCTCCAGACTGCTGATGTCCACATTACATACATCTCACCTAGCTGCAATGTCAAAGTTGCCACCCCAGGTGGTTTCCTTCTTCATCCCAACTGTAAAGCAGAAGGAGCAGTAGCTGAGAGAGAAATACATTGTTTCCAAGCCTCAGAACTTCTCCAAAGGGCATACAACATAATTCTACATATATTTTGCACATGAACTACCACAGTGAAGAGCTGTATTTATAGAAAATGTGAGACTCTTTATGCAGTATACAGCATAAAAAAGCACTGGAACAGGCTGCCCAGAGAGGTTGTGGAGTCTCCTTCGCTGGAGACATTCAAACCCCGCCTGGATGAGTTCCTGTGTGATGTACTCTAGGTGACCCTGCTCTGGCAGGGGGGTTGGACTAGGGGATCTTTCAAGGTCCCTTCCAACCCCTAGGATTCTGTGATTCTGTGAAAAGGTAATTTCAGAAATTTAAGTTTCTAGTGGCATATATTATCTTCTTTTAAGAAGGCATAAGAAAGATAATGGAAACAACTATGTAATAGGATTTAATTTCATAAAAACGTAAAAAAGAATTACAAAACAGACTTAGAAACCTTGAAATATTTATTTTAAATGTAAGGGATTAAGTCCTCAAAGTAAGATTTATTTTTAAAGTTGTATCTCCAGTATTGTAGGGCTATTGTGTTTTATTTTATTTATTAAAGTGACAGTTCTTATAAGGCAAATACCTTCACCTACTCTAGCATACTTACTGCTACTTTGTATTTACTTTTAGGGACTTTTGATTGTTGCCATCCTGGTTTGGATTCAAACCAGCATATTACAGAAGAAATGTTCTGTATCTCATTACTAGTGTTTTCCAGCCTTAACCATTTCCACAAGTGTATTTGCCCCTTTGCATTCATACTTGGTTCAGCTCCATAGCATCTGAAAATGAAAAGCTGACTGAAGATGAAGGAAAAAAAAATCCTAAGTAACCAACATACAGAATTTACTTATACAAAAATAAATGAAGAAAATTGAAGTGTTACTTTGAACTTCTTTATCTGCAAAACAGAAACAATTACTGATGATCTGAGCCCTTTATTTACTGACAAAACATAACAAAACTTGCTCTATAGTATCAGCAAAACTTAAACGGCTTATTAATTGTACTGTCACTGATGGACCAAATAGTGAAATTGTATTTGTACACCTCTGTCTTTGAAAAGAAGTCAGTGCTTTTAGGAAATATACGCTGAGTATGTGAAGTTGTTTTTACAAATTTATTTTTAATAACACCATTTTAACACCATCTAACATGGAAGTCAACTGTGCTTCCTGATAAAGCTTTATCCAAATGAGAGATTGATATCTGCCTTCTAATGTCTAGGTTTCATTGAAGATTTGTGACAAAGAAAGGACTGATTGGATAATTCTAACAAACAGATTCTACCCAACAAATGAATGTACCTTATGAAGATTTCTCAGTTACAACAAAATTTTATTATTTTTTTGTTCCTCAAAATATATTGTGGATAGATGCAAGTAAGCAGTGAGAGATAATAATGAGATGTGCTATAAACAATTATGCTATATTTGTAATAACATGCAATTAATGTTAAATGGGTGCACATTCATTAGGATAAACTAATTCTTATGACCTTCATTTCCTAAGTCTTACCAACCTATTCAGATATGCAACTGTAAAAAAACTTCTTATGCAACAACATCTTAAGATCAATACAGCATTTAGCTCAAAGCCATTGTAGTACTGTCAAATGCAGGAGCAATGTGCTGACAAACTCAAGCTTGGAAACCACTTTTGTAGCATATCTCCACATGGGTTCAAGTCTATTTCTAATAGAAGTGGGTAAGCAAGGAAAGAATTGCAATCATCAATCCCAAAAAAGAAAGACTTGAATCAGAACTTCAGGATCTGCAGGAGACAGAGCTAATGTTGCAACTTAGAAGCTATGTTGCTCAGATGGTAATGAGAGCCCTTAGAGACTTCAGGTACATGAAGCTTGAAGGTTGAGTCAAAAATAACCGAAGCTTGCCATTAGCTGCATCATCGTAAACTGCTGGCCATCAAAACCAGTGTTTGTGGAGTGGCTTTTAAAAAAAGCTATGTAGTACTGAGACCAAATTATCGTGTTTCTCCAGAACTGCACTACAAGTAGTTCTACTCTTTACTCTAAATGCAATGCAAGCACAAAGACTGTAGCAAAAAATGCACAGAAGATTTAAAATATTTATAGAAGCAGTACCATTTGTATCACAACAATCAACTTAGTGCTCAATTTTTAATTAAAGATTGTATTTTCTGGACAAGCATTTATTAGCAACAGGAAATTAAAAGTAATTACGAGCAGGTAAAGAAAAATTAAATAGAATGTTGAAACCCACAAGTAGCTACCAGTGACAAAAGTTCCAAACTCCTTTGTGCAAAAGCAGAAATTCAGTGGGTTTCAGGAAACAAATGCTTTAGGTAAATTTTTCTCAAACTCCTTGTTTAGGCCACAAAAGGACACCTCAACTCTTAATATGCACTTATTTCTTAGCTTCCTTGGCTCAGAGTATCAACAAGGTTGATAATTTATAAAATTTTTGGTAAAAATTTGTATTGTGGTATATTAGGGCTACCTAGTTCAATTGCAGTGCTTGTTTTTTTACGGCACAAGTAATCCAGCCTGCTGTTGTTGGGGTAACTTGGCAAATTTCCCAACCTTCAGAAGCTCAATGCTGCACTGTTACAGTTAATTTTTGCACCTGATATAACACCTGGCACAACCCCAGGCACGGAGGGAAGAAAGGGCTAAAAATCTCATCTGGTGCAGACTACAGACTTCTGTCGGGTCTCTTGAAGTCTTGACAGTCTACACCAGCTGAAACATTGGACTGCACTCCAAGAAAACTGTAATTCAGATTTATGAGAAGACATTTCATATCCAATATAATTGATTACCTACTGTAATGTGAACAGAACCTAATTTGTACTAATGAACCCTATGCATAATACAGCAGAGCGTTTAATAATATGGAGACCACAGAATGCCAAGCCAGATGTCATTGATGGTTATAAAAATTTTCCCAGATGGCTATGTTTTCTCTTGCTTTTTGCTGCCTTCAGGTTTGAAAAGATGGCATTTAACTTGGGAGATAGCTCTGATATTCCATGTCTATTAGTTTTGTGCCATCACAGTCTGTGTTCCATACCAAGACAATATCCTATTACAGTTATTGTTATAGTATGGAAACGCTTGTCTGCTCTGGCAAATTTTGATAAATGTAACATCAGATTAAAAGTAATACAACCATACATGGAGAATCTAATCAAGATTGAAGCTAACAAATCTCTCTGGGTCTTCTACAGAAGAAAAACAAGATTAAAACTCTTTAAAATGTAAAATATTCAGTTATGGAATTGATGTGGAAATGAAACATGTATACATTATACCGATAAAAATATATCTTAGTAAGGAAAACTAGTGCTTGTGTATTTTTAAAATCATTCCATTCACTTAATGCTTTTTTTTTTACATCCTAGGATCAGTGACAAAATTAAACTCAGGATTCTTTCACGTAAAACAGTAATCAGCACAAGGGCTAGCCGTGAATTATATACATTGTAACAGGAAAACTCCTTTGTGTTCTATTTGTTAAAATTACAGTCTTCTCCTAAACGTCAGGGTGTACTGTAAAAGGACACAGAACTGCTCAAACTATAAGACAAAAAGCTAAAATTCAGCTTTATATGCCAGAAAGCAAACCTAGATTCAAGTTGGAAAGAGCCTGTAGCACAGAGCAGCATGGTTATTTTTATGGGTTCATTACCAAACACATTTAATCCGCTAAATCAATTATTTTTACAGAAGACAGTCTGCACACACTCTTTCCTGTATATGCAATCAATCCTAGTGAAAATTATACAAAGTAGGTTGTAAATAGATATCCTGATTTTTCAGGATTCACCAAATTATAAAGCTAAAATGTAGAAGAAAAAACGTAGGACTGGGTAGCAGATGAGGCATTGCTATTAATGAAGAAAAGACAAGTATTTAAATTGAGGAGGCAGCTTGATTTTTTTCTGTGCAAGCTGAATAGGAGAACATAATAAGAAAATAAAACAGCTATCAGACAAGATAAACAGGAACACATCAACAGGAACTGTACAGAATTAGAATGTCGCAGCAAGAGACAGAAAGTCTTTAGAAGAATATACTAAAATTTTTACTTTGCATTATAATGTCATCTCAAAAACAGATGGCAAAATGCCACTGGAACAGGAAGATGTCAAGAAATAATAGTGTCAGCAGCTATATAAAGAGCTAAATGATGCTTCAGTCTACCTTGTACTTGTAAGACCATGCTCCACGAAGTCTTAAAATAATTTCAACTATGCAAGCAATATAAGCAAAGACACTGCAAACTCTTGCCTAGCCCACCAGTCACTTATAAAAACAGAATCTGGGTTCAGGATCAATCCAGATACAGAAAACCAGGAGAATGCATTTAATATGTTATAAAGAAGCAGTATTGTCATAGCTTGTTATAAACTATACACGGTTCAATAAATGCTTAGGGTTGCTTATTAAATTTGTCATGACTAATTAGGAATTGATAAAAAGAGGTAGCAGGGACTGATTTGGGAAAACAGGCTTTAAATGTGAAGGCCTCCATCAATGTTAATAAATCCTGGGTGATCTGTAAGTAGTTGAAAATAAACCACAATGCAGGTCTAATAGCACATAAGGATTCAAAATGCTTTATAAAAGAATTTATACAGCACCACAAGTCTTAAAACATTAAAATGCCTTCCTTACATTCCAAGGTAAGCCTCAAATGTTTATTTTGCAAGGAATAGCTCTTAGTACCACACACAATGGAATTCACTTACATTAAATGGAAGAAACAAGATATGACAAACAAGCAAGAGAAAACATGATAGTAAGCAGTTATATATGCTAAAGGAGTTCGGGTTTTTTAGACTGCATTTTGTGGGAGGACAGATTTTGAAGATATTTAAGTAGGAAAGAGAGGAAAGATGAAGAAGAGACAGAGGAAGAGCTTCTTAAGTCAACCTGCCTGGCGTGTTAAGGTTGTACAGCCAGACACCGGTTAACTTTAAAGGTTGATTCTGAGACACCTTAGGAATAAAGATGAATGATCTTCTAAGTTCTACAACCAAGGTATGTCTCCAAGAAACCCTACACAGCACAGAAGAAATAATCAGATACACCCTAAAGTACATGCACTTTTGTTTTTTCTGCTTATTTTTTGTAATTTTCTTTCCAACTTTGCACAATCTAGATCTTATCCCAGACTTGCTAAGAAATACTAATATTAAGGCTTGAGGTGTCTTTAAAATTAACTGAATCTATTGTATCACAAATCTCAAAGAAAATCTGTTTCATATTAAGCTGCACATTCAAGGAGTCCCTTAATTCCCAAGCTTTTATTGCATTACTGGAGTTTTACAAATCGAAGCACATCCTCAACTGACTGCCCAGATGCACCAAAGATCAGTGTCACAGGCTCAGTGCAGGCTGGGGATACGCAGTAAAGGGCAACCAACAGCATCAGTCACAACTATCTAAAACTTATGTCTGGTAGGAAAGCAAAAAACTGCAGTAATTGTAGGTGCAGTAAGGGAAAAAAAAACAAAAATCAGACCAACACCATAACAAATTCATTGTAGTTGTTAATATTTGCATTTCTATTCTTTTCTTTTTCATTTATATGTTTATGTATTTGTATTTAAACCACCTATGAATAAGTCCTTAATGCCCATTTGTCTTCAGGAGGATGGATGTCTCCAGCTGCAGGGGAATCTGCCGAAATGAAGGTAGAAGTGGTATTTTGATGACTTTAGCAAATAGTGTTTTCTGATAAATGACATAGTTGAACTCTCTAACTTAACCATTTTTCCATTTATGATATAGGGGTTTTTAGAGCACTTTGGTAATAAAATACAGATTGTTGACTAGATCAGTTATTTTAACGATATAGCACACGAAGAACATATATTTCAATTTATTCCCCAAGGCTGTAAAAGTAGCCATAAAGCAATCAGAAAGCAGGTACAGAACTACTCTTATGGCAGGATAAATGAATGATAATTAGGCAACAAAACAGGAGGCATAAGTAGCTGGAGACCTTTGTTTCCTTATGACATGAAGCTTTTAGGTTTCAAAATTCTGCTGACAATACTGAAGAGTTTGGGTAAGTAACTCTTAGCAGTGACACGTTGCCAAAGCTAGTGTGTTATATTTTGGCTATTTAAACTAATCATTACATCCAATAATGACTTATCAAGACAATAAATACCGGGGCAGGGGATTGGAGAGGGAAGTTCTATCTACGAAAGCAATTCTCAAGTTAGAAATGAAAATTCACATTGTGTTGCAATACAGAAAACTAAAGGCACCTAGGTACTGAAACTTTATAAGTATAAACACGTTGCCATTTTTCTAGCCAGCTCTGTGAATCTCAGAAAGCTGCTTGTATCTCTCCTACCCCTTTCACTTCTTTCCCCACGCCTGGAACACTCCCTGTATGAGTGGTGGAGTATAACTCTGTAGTACAAGATACAAAACAGGCACATTTCTGCCACCACCATATTCCCACCCCTTCTCCATCTCAGTAGCTGGCTGCTTGGATCATTCTCACCTCCAGCCTATTCTCACCTCTGACTTCTGAGTATTTGCAGGAAAGATACGTAGTTCTGAAGATGCACAGCGGTCATCAACAAGCTGACATTTATTCATTCACACTTCCATCTTTCATTTTACTGTACATGTTAATGCTAAAGCAAAACCAGATCTTTTGAGTTCAAGAGCTTTAAGTGTAAACTACCCACTTAAAGCAAAGTTTCCATAGCAGGTAGAAAGTCGGAACTTTTGCAAACTGCTGCAGTCAGACTAGCTGTTTTGGGCCACAGGCTTGAATTAGATGCTACACTTGCTGTTTTCTGGTTGTGTTCTACTACATTCAACTAGATAGTTGCACTGACAACCTTTGCTACTGAAGTAGCGAACTTTTGCATCAGCTCTTTTGAAGGAATTCTTTCACTCAGCAGGTAATTCTAGTTCTAGAGTTTTGCTGCTATCTTAGATAATTCTACCACAACTATTAGCCTTAAAACCTAAAGTTCGATTTATTTTTAAAATTAAATTTATTGCAGCATCCTTCCTTATTAAGTCTTTTTTGTAAAAAAAAAAATAAAATAGAGGTAAAAAAACCCTTAGAGTATTTCTAACAGTCAAGGCCGTGAAAGGTGAAAAACAGAGACCTTTCATCTTGTAATTCAGCCAAAATGTGGTACAATATATTTAAGGTGTTGTAGCTGGACACAGAAGGCATTCTAGAGAACAATAGCTTTTGAAAAAGTAATTTTCACTGTATTTCACAATATAATGAAGACATTTATTTGTGTTGATGTCTTCAACACCACGGAACATGCCTTGCACATAATTGCATCCAACTCCCCCTCACCTTTTTTTGCAATAGTAGACAATAATTTCTCCTACACAGTTTGTATGGGTTGTTCTGCCTCTGAAATCCATGAATCTGTATCAAAGTTGGAAATCCTTGCATCATTACCATCGAGATACTGGGCAAATCAACTTTAAAGAATGTTTTAGTCAAGATAGGATTGGCCTCTTCCTACTCTGCCATCCAGTCAGCCACCCAGGTCACCACAGCTGGAGAAACTGAGGATGTGGTTTTCTCTACAAAAAGAAAAAAAATGTCCTGGCAGGACCCTTCGTTATGCAACATTATCTACCAAGTAACAATTTTGGCAAAGCGTGTATATGAAATTGGCATCTCTGGTTGTGTCACCTGCTTACGTATAATTCATTATTGCTAATGGCCACAGTAAGAACCCACAAAAAAATAAATCAAATCTCACAGCTTTAGTGCAATTCTTTTATGTTAGCTATATGAATGACTGACATGTTATTTCAGAGCAGCTGAATTTGAAAGTTTCTCAGCATCAGGCAAGATTAGTGTTCTACAATGCTTTGCATGGCTTCAGTGTCCCAGATGGCAACAAACAAACAAAAGCTTAATTTGTGTTTCTATTTCCTTCTGTCATAGAGAAGTTGTCAGCATGTTTCATTCTCCTCCTAAGGTCCTTCAAATGCCACGCAATTGTTTCAGCTGAATTATCTGAGTTCCCCTCAAAGCTCTGCTCATATACCCTTGTGGGTTCATAGCTCTCCTATAAAAGCTACTCTACATCCTAACTTGGAGTTGTTACTGTGTACAGACCCCACTTACTTTTCTTGAATGTCCACAAAAGCAAGAAGGACAACAGTTCGTCTTAGCTATGCTCCTAATTATGTGCCATATTCCCATTTCTGAGAATTGTCACAGAAAAAGAAGTATGAAAAGTCAATGAGCAAACTCATTTTGTTAGAGGCAAACATGTTTTTTCAAGGCAACTGGTGGCACAAGAACTGGAACTTGAGGTGAAGAAACAAATCTTAAAGTAGAAGCTAAGGACAAAGGTTTAAAAAGAGTTTGCAATCTAGGAGAGTGATGAATAAGTCAAGGGTTTAATAAAGGGTTAATTTGACACAAAGGATAGAACCACTGAATTACAGAGTGCATCTGAGTAAACAGTAATGATGAGTCCTAATCAGTAAAGTAGCTCAGTCCATTGAGAAAGACACTAAGGGATTGAAAGAAGGGCCTATGCGAGCAAATCACAAAGGACAGAACAGACTGATACAAGACCACAGAAGTCAGCAATATGCGGGGTGCTCACTTAAACAGAGTGATTCTTAGAAGGAAGAGCAATAGAAAGTGCAGGCTAGAATATATATATTTATCAATTCTTCTCCAATACCAATACAAGAATTATAGCTAAGTTTCCCTTCCCTTTTACCTTTTCAATGAACTTATTTTTCATCGAAACATGAAAGCGAAGACGGAGTTTTAGGAAGACTCTGTGCCTGGCATATGGTATTCAATTATCCTGTCTTTTGACATTGTAAACTTCATTATACCACCATATAATCTTGTCTAGTGTCATTGTCTATTACAGTTTCTTCTCTCAATAAAAGAATTGTCTAAGCCAACACAGCATGAATTGTCTTCGTGAATTTATGCTGACTAGCCCAAAAGGAGCTACAGGTGCTCCTTGCTCCCCTCTTAATTATCCATGGTGCTTCATTAATACAACTTCATCCTGCTGATGCTTCCAGCATTTCCTAGGAGCAGAGAGATTTAAGTGCTCTCCCTGCACATTTGGTCTAATCCTTTTTAAATAATACAATTATTTTAATTTCTCAAACTTTATTAACCGAATAGACCCTAGCCCTTCTGTTACATACTGTGTAACTTGTCCAGAAAGGAGAGTTCACAAGAGACTTCACATGGAAATACACTTTTGGAGAGACTCACCGCTTAATGGATAATCTTTGCCACACAGCATACTAGTCAACTACCACACAGTTAAACACATAGTCAGCTGTAATATAACAGAACTTGACATTACAGTCGCTTCTCAGAAGACAATATCCAAAACATGGACTCTGAATAAGATAACACAGTAGAAACAACCAACGAGAACAGAATTTAATGAACAGAACAATTACTTGGTCTTCTTGGCAACCTCATTTTATCACCTGTGTCCGAGCTGTTTTGCACAGTATATCCGTATGTATGGCATCTATTTGCGTTAAGAAGCTAGATCTAGTTGATCTAGACAAAATTCTGACCAACCTGGTCTAACTTTGAGGCTAGCCTTGCGCCAGGTCAGCAGGTTGGCCTAAGACAACATTCAAAAGCACCTTACAATGAGAAGAATTCTGACATACCAAATAAAATACATAAAATTCACTGTTTCCACTTCAATAAAGGAAACATTGATGATATATGTCAACCTTACCTTACAATATCAGTGTTAAAAATGTCTCTGAGCCTATTCAATCACTCTTGAATATTGTAAATTGAACAACAATGTCAACTATTTTCAGCATCACAGTAACTGTTTCCGATCAAAGTGCATTTTAAGGTTTTTTAATTGTAAGACAAGGCCACTTACCAGACACTTCTTTTAACTCTGATTATACTCTACAGAGTACTAAAGGAACATAAAGAGAATAAAACCAAAACAGATTCTAGATGAGTTTACTTTACATGCAATTTTTTCTTGGTCTTCTGCAAGATAAGTTTAGCATTAACAGGTAGAAGAGCTCATGCACTGATGCAATAAGGCACAGGGAATTACTTTCTTTTGGATAGCTGTGAGCTAGTCAAAAGTAATTCACAAGCTGAGTTTTTAATCCACTGTCCATCACCTGTATCCTTGAAGTTTTCACGTGTCATAAGAAACACTGTAATAGATAATCACTGACTCATAGCTCATTCCATCCCCAGTCCTTTATAAATCATTGCTGATAATAAGTAGTAAAACATATTTAGAAACACACAGGTTATGATATTGACCGTTCTCTCACATTGGATCACAAACACCTGTCTCTTCTACCTAGATATTTTTCTATTTGAAATGTGCTTGAATCCACTTCTATATGCTCCTTTGGTGACTTCTATGAAAGGCCAGAAAGAGTAAAAAAGTCCCTGTTATTTCAAGAATACCCCAGTAATATTTTTTCCAAACATTTGCATTGAATGTGACAGCTTTACACAGAAAAAAAACAGTGAACACCAAAATCATCCAAGTACAACAGCAATATCACTCTTGTAGCACCCCTACAAAACCAAGTGTCTGATCAGCAACCGCAAATTACTTCACTTCTCTCCAACCTTTTTCCAGAGTTCTTCCCACTTCAAGTGAACCTGTCTGCATATTGTGATTGGAAAGGAAAACACCTGTATTTCTCTGACAAATGACTTACAAGAAATCGGAAATAAAACACAAAGGGTCATTAGGCTTTTAACCATGGTGTACTCACAATTCAAATACTGCATACAGTTTAGGCCATTGCCACTCAAAGATTATGGTGTGGAAGAGCAGAGTACAGAAGAATACAGAACAATGAATTTGTTCAGAGGAATGGAATGGATTTCATAGAAAGAAAACTACATGCAGTAATTTTGGAAAATAAGTGGCTGAGAAGAAATATGATAGAGGTCTATAAAGCGACGAGTAGTATAGAGATAGTGAATAGGCAATGATTTTTCATTATTTGCTGTTATTCAAGTGGTATAAAATGAAATTATGAATAAGCAGTTCAAAACAACCAAGAAAAAGGACTTTTCTTCACAACTTGTAATTAAATCATACAGCTCATTACCCTGGCATGATGCTTCTGCCAAGAGTATAAATTTTTTCAAAAGGAATTAGACAAATTCCTGGAGGGAATGTCCACCCTCAAAGCACTAGAAGCAACTACTCCATATGTTATTGGAGCTGGAAGAATATAATGAAAAAGGTCCAATCTGCAGATACATCTACAGACGTATCACATCCTGTCATCTGCTGTTGTCCACACTGGATATAGGATGCTGTGCTACATCAGGATTAACCCATTGATGCAGATCTTATGATCTCCTCAAGTAATCCAATAACCACATGGCAGGTCCTCAAGTCTCTTACTTTATAAAAAGTTGGATAGGGAAAATAAGCGAACCTTATAGTGATATGATTGATTTCTAGGACTCTTAAACTTAAATGGTCCTACATGCATAGAAAATACTATTTTTGGTCAGAGTAGTCACCTTTCCAAAAAATACAATGTCATCAACCTGCTGGGATATACAAGTGTCTTCAATAGATTTAAGATGATTTCAAGTTCACAATCAGTTTGAGATGTAACCTAAAACATTTCTGAAATGAATACCTTAAATATAATGGAATGTTAGTGGTAACTTGAATGAAACACACTGTAAAAACTAAAAAGGTGCAGCAAAGGCAGGAAAAATCCCTACGTTCTCATTTCATGTCACTGTATCTAAAACCATACATTTTCACTGATTTTTCAGTTTGTCTAGTAAAACTGAAAAACCTCTTTACTTGTAGAAATTAACTAATACTTGAGCAGTAAAATGCTCAAACACTTTGATTACTAAGATTACTATGACTGCATCTTAAGACAAAACACAGTTTATTACTCAGTGTTACCACATTCAGCCTCAGACAGAACACTCCCAAAAAGAGTCTCTCAGCTTGCAGTGGGACTGTTCCATTTCTGACCAAAAGTACGGAAATGGACCATCTATGCATTAATATGAGAAAATCCTAATAGTACAAGACCATAAAATAATCTGCTACAGTTATAGACCAGAAACCTAGACTGCAGAGCTATCAATCTCAGAACAAATCTATGACGGGATGAAATTGGTGGATCTATAACCCACATTTCCCTCAGTTTTAGCACCTGCTGCCACTGCTGCACAGATAATCTCCTCCCAAAACATGAGCTGCAGGAATATTGTGCATCTAATGATGCACTATTGAATCACAAATATATCAAATACAAGGAAAGGCTGTCAAGTGCTCGCATTTGAATGAATAGAAAAGGAAAAAGAAACATGATAGAAAAAGGAAACAAGTGTTTACTTCAACAAGATCTCTGGGTGTCTGTAGCACTTTTCTTTAGAGGCTTTTATTATGATGACCCATTTATTGATAGCAAATCTTGGGAGCTCAGGAAGTGTAGATTAATTCTGGGAATTGTCTGCCTCAGATTTCTTGTTCTATTTTCTCTGCCTTTCCCCCACATTTCTAGTCAACTACTTTGGTGTTTGTGCCAATGACAAAAAGATTAGAAGTAAATCAAAACTCACTTTGATTCGAGAGGATAGAGAATACTCCCAAAAAGAGAAATCTACCAGATTGATACATTAATATTCTTATTAATTAACTGATTGATTGTTCCAACAAAGAAAAGATTTATACTATCGTCATGTAGTGATATTCCCTGCAGTTAGCCTGCTGTTAGCCAAGATTAAGAAAATATGCATAAAATATATTTAACATGCACCAAAGAACAAGACCGAGACTAATAAAAACCCAATAACATCACTGGTTCCCAATACATTGTTTGATTCTATAGTATCTAAGACTCTAAAACCACCCTTTAACAGCTTTATTGCTTCTTATGTTAGCTCAACACTAGCAATATATTAAATTCACACATGGTAAATTCAACATGGGGTATTAAGTAAGGAAAGTGCATAGCAAGTCTAATTAAGACATAAAAAAATAATTTTAGATGTGTTTTTGTGACCAAATAATGTGGTATAAAACAAATATTTAAAACTGATCTTAAAACATAGCTACCCTTAAAAGCATAATTTGCAATTCTTTAATGAATTCACCTCAATTAGCCTTTAATTAAATAGCTCATTAAAAACTGATTTGAATATTGCTCAAGAAGAATTCCTTGTTCAACTGTTACAATAGAATAGGAAGTCAATGAAGGCAAGGTTAAACACACATTTTGGAACAGTCTGAAAGTCATTGTTACAGGATGAAAATCCCTCAACTTCTTATGACATCCAATACAAGGTAAACTGAACACAACAGGTAAACACTGGAAAATGCGGTGTTTGTTTTGTTTCAATTCTGTTCAGAAGGAAAACAGAACTAGTAATACACTAAACCACCCTGAATGTGTCAGCTGTCTCTAAAACTGCTTACTATGAACCCTATTCTAGTCTAGGCTTTCAGAAAAACAATGGTTAATTTTAACTACTCTTTTCAGTGGAAACATCACCTTACAAATTCCCATACAAGCAAATATAGATGCATGGAGATATTTGAGAGAGCAAACACACATTCAAAGGTGCTTGCAAATTATTGCATAACACCAAATGTGACTGGAGCAGTGCTGCAGCAGCCCTCATGGCTTAAGGATATGGGGAAGGAAAGTTTAGTGCAGAGGTACAATATTAAACTAATTCATCAGATCAGTGGAAAAATTGACCTACTTGCCTCACATGTTACTTCAGCTGATCTAACAAAAGATATTTTTTTTTCCTCTACGACCTTCACTTCAAATACAGCTCAAGGTTTTACACTGTTTCAGGTCAAGTTAACATGAAAACTTTGGTTCACATTAAGTGGGATAGAATCAAGACCCAGAGAGAGGAACATAAAGAGTATGGCTGAGCTGGAGGCAGGAAAGATAAAAAGTAAAAACATACCTTCATATGCTACTTTAATAAGTGTACAGCATGGAAGCCCTTTTACCCCCCACTGAGAAGGAAACTAAAGCAGGGACAAGATTATGCTGTATTGGCAGGGCCGTGGGTTAAGAATGATGTTTTGTTGCATTACATGGAAGAGGTCACTAAACAGTTGGACATGAAATTGTCTAAATCCAACCCACATTCTGTCATTCACTTATGTTGCAAAGTGTACAAAACCAACAAAATCTTTCTCCATCCACAGAAAAATAACTTGGGAGTTTGTCTGTAAGCTCCTGGATAGTGGCTTTAGACAGGGTCTTTACTTCCCACTCTATTGCTATGCTCCTACAGAGAGGTCAGGAAGAAACTAGCCTCAAAAAAAGAGTTGACAGCAATTCAAATATCTTCACGTGCTTGAAGTAGCAGGATTATTAGCATATAAATCCAATATGATGCAAGAATAAACACTAGCAATATTGTTCCAAATATTAATAATTTAAATCCAATAGAACAAGCATCTCAAGAAGTACACATACATTATGAACACCACTAATTCCGCTGAGTCTAAAGCTACATTTAAGTAATTATTTTGTTTTGTTTCAACAATGATTAATACATATGGATACACACTTAACAAGTTATTCATATGGAAATAAGTGGTGAAATTCCAGGCCCTCTAAGCAATCAAGAACTTCTACCCAATATGTGCACTTTCTTTGTGTATCAGAATTGACAAGGGCTTTCAGAGGTACTCAGAGACTAAAGAAACAAATGTATTACAGTAACTATCAAAGACTGTTAAGCACAAGCATATCACCTCTGACTCAGAAAATCCATGGATCCTAGTGGGCTCATAAAAAAAGCTGAGGAAATGCTGATGCATTACTGTGATACTACTCCCTAAAACCCTCCTCATGACTGTAGACAGAAATACTGGTCTGACACAAACCAGTGGTCTCATTTGCTGTTTGGAAAAGAAACAAATACTAAATACTGTATTTAAACAGAGACAAATAATTGACAACATGCATTATTTCAAGAAGGTCAGTGCTACATGGCAGACTATCCCATTCGTTAAATGACAGGCTCTGCACACTTCTTGCATCCGCAGGAAACATTCCTTACACTCCAGCTCCGTGCTTGAGCAGGACTGTCTCAATTGTGTGCTGTTCCCATGACAGACACTCACACATATGGCTCTTGCCATCTCATTCCACAAAGAGGGAGCAAAAAAGCCTTCAAGGAAGCACTTTCCTTCTCTTCTTATCAAGGCCAAGAGTAGCATAAACAATCTATCCCACTGTTCACAAAATTCACCTTCCCTGTCCTTTCCTCCTCTCTTCTCCCTGTCCACTGTACTCAGGGAACATCCAAGACAACGCGAAAGTGCTTGCAGGCAGCGCCATTTCACAGCAATTGAACCCTCTAGGCTACAACAATTTTGCAGATTTCACTTTTTTTTTTCCTGAGTGGTTCATTGCTTTAAAATACTTAGTATACATTTGATATTTTCCTCTTTTAGAAGACCTTCAGGTAGATATGTCAACAACTTATATTGAAAATAGGAAGAGGATTCTTACTATTACAAGATTACCTGCCATCTGGATAGGCTTAACAGAATAAGATGTAAAGATCAGAAAGAAATTCACAGTGCTTAAGCATGAGATTGAGCTCAGTCATTCAGACATAGCCACAGGTTTCTTTACCTTCTGATCACTCCACAAATCACATTACCATAAACTACTGAAATTTCATCAACAATGAAACATCTTATGAAAAGTAATACAAAGCATGGGCCAGTCAAAGTGATTCTAATAAATATTACTTTTCCCATTAATAAAAACTTTAGATTATGTGCCTTTCTCCGAGTGCTTTTTAGATAGAGGAGGCAGTTACATGACTGAAGACACCACTATAGGCTACAATGAACATCTTCAAAACTGTGTACATGCTTAATTAGTTATTTTAATCCATATTTCATTCTACTTGTAATTCTGAAGAGCTGTAGTCAGCTGTCCTGATAGCAAATTCACGCTTAGAAGGCTTTTAACACAGACACACAGTCCTCCCTCAAAATCTCCACTCACAATAAAAAGCTAAAGAGATTGGGGAAAAAAAATAATAAAAACCCCCAACACAGCACAGAAATGACCAAGATAAAAATGGAGAAGCAAATTAATATTCTTGATGCTCCTATGCCATAGAACAATATACATTAATCTTACTTTGCAACCTTAACAGTGAATGAGCAAGATGACAATGAAAATATCTGATAAAGCAGAGAGGTATAGGTCAATAATGAGACAGTAAGAAAAAAACCTATATTAACCTTAGGAACCGAGACAAAGCCTCTATCTACAGCTCTCCAAACACAAATCTACAGAGAAAACAGGCAGAAAACACAGTAAGTTTCAATACCCTTGAATTTAACATATCTTTCCTTAACATAATTCTGTACAATTACTGTTTTAAAATATTTTAAACCCATAATTGTTTTTTTTTAATAACACATTTTTTCCCCAAAAACCATCTTTTTCTGTCAGAGTTTTTTCCATAGGGATTTTGGATATTTAAGTTTGCATTCAGGTGTTTTAAATCCTGAACAGAAACCACAGCGTCTGCAAGGGAAAATGCTTTCATAACTACATTTCACTTCAATCTGTTTTGTGAACAAGCCCATGCCTAGAATATAAACTGGTACGGGGTGGGTGGTGTTTGGGATAAGAGGATTGTATCTATAAGGTTGAAAAAAGCAGGCAAAAAAAAAAAAAAAAAAAACGAGAAAATGGTTTCAGGCCAGGGTGGAATTTTGGAAGTTCCCACAACACACCGCGGGGGCATGTGCTTCCGGGCAGAATTGCTGCTCTTATCGTAATTTGCCCTCTGCTTCCTCTTCTTAGTACCCGATACGCAGAAAAACATTCCTACACTAAATCTATTTGTTTTATGTAGCTACATAGTTATGTTTCTGGATTAATAAACAGCCTATACCTATTTAGCGGTACAAACTGATGCACGTCTTGGACATTCCTTTCTTTACAAGCCAGCTGTGCTTCAAAGGGAAAGTTAACAAGGAGCAGTAAGACAGTCCAAGTAGGAGTTGTGCCCATCATTAAGAAAAACTAGTGAGCATTTTAGAAGGAAACATATAACTGGACTGGGAACTCACTAAAGGTTATGAGTTCTCCTGTGCTTTATGATAATATACTACATGTACAGCTCAAAAAGTGACCTAAGTGACACAAAATTTCATTTGATGGATCGAGGGGAACATACAAGAAGTGTATTCTGTGGTTGTAAGTCTCCCATTACAGGAGAACTCATGCATAACCTCCCTATTATCACCACTTCCCCTCTGTTAAAAAAAAAAAAGTGCAGCCTTTCATTTATGCCTGTTAAGGGCAAGATCCAAGAAGTCTGGGCTTCATTATTCCAATACTATTTTTAAAATATCTTGCAAAATTTTATGTGCACTTCTAGGATAGGGGACTTACTTTCCAAAATGCAGATAAAAGTGAGCTGAATTCCTCTGATCAGTTGTGAGAGATCACTACACTGATTTTGTGCAATTCCTCCACCTATTTCAGAACCAAATCGTGTCTCCACCAGCATCTCCAAGATGATGCTGGAAGAGCAATTTCCTTTTCCATTTCATTCTCATTTTTCATCTCATCATACATACACTGAAAATGCATAACACTGTGTACCTACACAGCACTGAAAATAAAGGACCACATTCAAGCATTTCTGGCTGAATTTATTAGTCAAAGTGCTGAAATTTCCTGCTAATATCATCTTTTAAATATATTGTTCATGTAGGATTTTTTTTTGCTTTTATTCCTAAGAAAGATAAAGAAGGAACATCCAGTGATTATGAATCCTGATAGCAATGCAAACTAAATGGGACCCATACAGCCTGAAGCATAAAGTTGTCTCCTTGTGTGTATTAGTGAAATTTCACTGGCATGAGCAGAGGTACGTTACTTATATTTGAGCTAAGAATTTGGTCACACTTTTTTTTCAGAGCAGTGCAACTAAGCCTTTTTTTTATGACGCTTGTATACATGAGGCAGCTGCCATTTTGTAAGGCAAAAAAAGAAAATCAATAGAGTATGGAACAGCGAATTGCACATTCTTTTGCTATTGAGGTTTTATACCTTTCCTCTTTTCTACTTCTGAAATTGCTCCCACTTGCATCATCATATTCTTCACGACAGAGAAAATTATATTCCTTTTCCCAAAAGTTCTGTTTAGTAGTAAACACCTCCAACAGTTCTTCAGTTTTGAAGAAAATACAGTGCCTAACTGACACATCTTTGTTAAAATATGTCATGATGAAGGATTAAGTCCTCATCATGAAAAAAGCAGTTCTTTGTAAGATGCTTAAGAGGATAAAACTTTTTGTGTGACAGATGTCACAATAAAATAAAGTTAAACCATAGTATCCAGGCAAATGTAACAGTCTTTTATTCTTCCAGTCATTGATGATAAATGGGGGGAGGAAAGGGAAATAACTTATATGCATTTATCTTGACACATCAGCTTTGGTGCATACAACACTTTAAGCACTCAAAATTAAAAAAAGAATTTAAAACCAATCTTATCAGGTCTGTATCAAATGGATTTGTCAATGCTTAGTTGAGTTATATTACAAATTACTGTTGCATATTAACATGTCTCTTGAGATTTACTTGTGTGTCTGCAAGCCCCAAGGAGTGAAATATTTTACTCTCAGCATCATTCAACTCATGGCATAACAATGCTACTTTTGCTACACTTCACCATCCCCAAATTTTACTGTCTAAACACTACATTGATATCATTTTTCAGACCAACACAGTAAGGTTATTGAGATTAAAAACAAGGCGAGGTAGTGGAATTATCATCACCTGAACACAGTCTTAAAGGATTCTCTGGTTCCTTGTCCCCATCCCACTACCAAAGTTACCATTCTCTGTTCTTCCCTTCTCTTGCCTTCAGCAAGGTCAGTTGCTCAGAGGAGCAATAGATGCAACACTTGGCCAGACACTTACTGCATTTTCAAAATCTATCTTAAAACAGTATTGCACTGAGTGAGTTTAAAGAGATGGAAACAGAGCGTGAGTACAGTAAGCAGGCAGACTGCCATGACATGGCCATTACACAAACCCAGGTCAGTTACTCTGACGAACTTAGGCTTCAGTCCTGCTTTGTTGACTTGCAGTGAAAGCTTTAGTCATAAATTTACCAAGTCAATTTCTAATGCACAAAATTCTAGTTATATAAACCTTAGCCAATTCCATACAGGTAATAGTAAAAATGCAAGATATGTAAATGATAGTTTTAAGAAGAATTATTCTGTTTCTGCTAAAATTCTGGAAATCATGAATACACAAGGCTACCTGCCTTTAAAAAACAAAACAAAACCACCAACAGCCTATTTGTCTTAGCATACAATTCACCTTTTGAATATAAAACAAGCATTTTTTGTTTTTCAGCAATTGAACAGCTTCCTTTTTCCCCCCACCTCTCATTGAGACCTTTCCTGTACTTTGAGTGCCTTGAAATGCAGCTTTGGTCAATTTCTCGTTTTCAGCGATTTGCACGTATTTCATTTCCTGATGTGCATTATTTCTGGCGCTCATCTGAGGTGAGGCTAGGCAGATACACAATACTTTCTCCCTTTTCAAATATTGTTAGTGATTAACTGAAGGATTAGGTTTCTGGTTCTGTAATGATTTCATTTTTAAAATCTATTTGTATGTTCAGACCACACGCTTAGGGAATGGTTTTACTTGCTAGGAAACATGTGGAAAGAAAACATTGACAACACACTTCATTAATAATAATGGGGCACGTAGATAGTGGCTACATTCCTCAGGTACCACTAAACTGCATTTTATATGGAATTCTATAGATCAGAAAATTAAAAATAAACAACACTTCGTGCTGTTTTAACTTCTGCCAAAGGTAAAGCAGCCTCAAAGCTCCCAGCATTTGCCAAGTTGCAGCAAAGTAGGGCTCAGTGGGCTACTAAAAGCCTTATCAGAAGCCCTTCTAAGTTTGTATCATAAATTGGCCCAGGACAGTCTCAAGAATTACTCCACCAGCATGGTAATATTTCATTGTCTTGTGTAGGAACTTCCAGTACATTCTTATCCCAACATGAGCAAAGAGGAAGGCAGAACACCACTTGGGATCCACTATATTTGAGAAGCACATGAGATGGCCTTCATCAGTGCCACAAGCATTTCATAGATTTCACCAGCAGGTAGGGTTTCAGAGACACATTTTCTTAAATTTGTACCTCTTTTCAAGAAATCAACGATTTCAATTTAGCAAGAGGAAAATGTCTCTAGAAAATTAAATGAAACACTAAATGACTTACTATCCAGTAATATGTTTTTTAACATCTTACCTTTAACATCACCAGTTTTCCAAACTAGACAAAACATCCTGTTCCTCCAGGCAGGCATGTTTCACCTCCTCTCCGTGCAATGAAGAAGTACACATGTAGCTCCTAGAAAATATTACAGGAAAATACAGTTCAGAGAAATTGTAGTTTATGATGTTCTATGTAGAAAAAAGCAAGATATCTCCCTCAAATCGCTATGAGAAAAAGCTCCTTATAATTTTGAATGCACTCATTTACCTATATTTTAGAATTTAAGCCAAGCACTGCTAATTAGCTAATTATTTTAAACCTTGAACAACCTTTAAATGCTGATTTAGATATGAGACCGAGGCCAAGGTCTAGGAATATTTTCAAAAGAGTGCATCACAGATATGAGACTTTTGTCTCACTTGAACTGCAAAATAATGTGTAAACATACACGTGATGGGAGCCAAAAAATCATGCATGCAAGACATTTGAAAGGCACTAAGAGTTGTTTCTGCTAAAATAATACTGCCTCCAAAATTTCATACAACTTTAGCTTCACACCGTGCCTAGCTTTAATTTAACTAAAATTAGTTAAAAGCAGCACAGAATATTTGCACACAAAATAAACAAATGTACAGAGATTACAACAGGCAAGATAAAAAAAACCTTTTTAGTTTCAATTACATATTAACAAAATACCGTATTACAGAAATATCCAACACTATTATTAAACAACGATGACACATGAGAAGATTGAAAGAAAGAAGAATATGTAAAGACAAAAACTAATTAGATCATTTTGGACTCCCACAGACTACACGAGTAACTGCAGCAGTTCTCCAGCAGTGAGGGAAGGTTGTTTTGGCTGTTGGGGAAGCACCATCAAGAAGTTCAATCCTTTTGGGAGGAAGCTGAGCAGAGATGCTGTAGCTCTGCAGTCAGGTTTTGGAACAGCTGTGTTCGAGCTGTGACTCAACCAGCTGGCTCCTATGGCCATGACAAAAAAAAAACACCCAAGGAAAAAAAAAAAGAGTGGCTTAATGACTTCCTAAATTTATTTTGACTGCCAAAATTGTCATCTTCTCAGTGTTTAAAGCAGACAGGTCTCCAAATACAACCAAATGGTGCAATACCTTCTAAAAATTGCCAAGTACAAGAAAATGTCTTTCAGACTAAATAAAGTCAGTAATGACAAACATATGAAGTGAAACTCTGTAGAGCAATATAGTGACTAAATTTGAATACTGTGTTAGCTTTCCAGATAACTCCAGTGCCAGACAGTGTAGCTGGCATCCTTATGGCTCTAGGCTTTTGGAAATTATTTCATTTGAAGAGGATTTCTATTCTACACCTACCAATAAAAATTATTCCTTTTTATTCTCTTGCTCCTAATGCAGTGGAATATCCCTGCCAGAGTAATGCATGACCAAATATTTGCACAGTTACATGCCTTGCTTGCAAAAGTTTTAGAGCATATAGATTTATACAAACAGATTGGTTAGCTATATAACAGTATATGTTTGCAAGAAAGACTTTGAAAAGGAAATCATATGTTTCAAAACACATAATTAATGGTTCACTTACAAGATGGCTGTCCAAATTATAAGTATTCAGAGGTGGCAAAAATAAGCTTGAATTTCTTTTCTAAGGTGAAGAACAATGAAATCTGACAGGTTTGGGGCCTTTGTTTGCTTGTTTGCATCATCCTTATTGTCATTTAGTTAATAAATCTTGCAGATAAACTATTCCAGGAATTATGAAGCTGAGCTCTTCTAATTTCTTTGTTTCTCTGTAGTCTATTAATAAGATCCAGAAGCTTCAGCAGGAAATAAATCTCAATAGCCTTTACCTAATGAGAGTTATAACTGAACATGGCTTGAACTTCCCGAGTTACTGCCATTTCTTCCAAAATGCCTGAAAGATTATGTTACAAGGCACCCTGAACCTCATAGTGTTTTCAAGAACACCTAGACTTAAATACAAAAGGGATCTTTGCTCCTTAAAAAAAGAGACAATAAAAAAAAATAGAGAAACATAGTACAGCAAAATCTGTCTTTCAGTCCAGGCATTTTCTGTGCACAGGGACCCTGAGAAGCCCTAGAAAGATCACACGCATCCCAGGACAGAGAAAAATCACTGTGTGGCTCTTCAAAAGGATATGGTCTTTTTTTCTTGACAGCAGTCTATGTTCATGAGCAGGACAAAAGTTATTAACGTACTGAAGAATTATACTTGATAAGGATTCAAATACTCAGTATGTGCCATTGCTTAAGCAATGTCAGAAGAATAGTAACCTAAAAAAAGGCACTGTATTAACAAAAGTTGATAGAGAAATGTTACATTGTTGACGATGAAAAGACAGAAAATGAAATGTACGAATTACTTAGGTAAATGAACAGCTACTAAAAAGACACACAAAACATCAGTTAATTCCAGAAGTATTTCTATTCTTTCAGCAATTTTATTTTTAGGCTACAGGATTGCTTCTAATGTGATGCAAAGATCATTACTTGCTGCAAATAATACAAGATTGAGCGAACAGTCCAGAATTGCACTACACAGCTATGAAATATAAATTATGAATTTGAAAGAGAAAACTTCCTCCACTTTTTTTACATTCCTCAGTCTCTAAATTGTTTTGTGTTTTTCCTCTGTGTGTTGGTGTATGAGAGAGCATGTGTAGGTGTGTGTATATATATATAAATTCATTGACTCCTAATAACTAAACAGAACTCTCTACAACCTGTACACAATTCAAAGGCACAGTCTGGAATAAGAAATGTTGATCTGTATCTTACAAGTCCATTAACATATACCTTCATTAAAGATGAAACCATTTATGACAAGTCTGTCAGGTGACACTATTTTAGAAAGAACGTAGCAAAAATCCTGTCGAGCTACTGCAGAGAAAAACTGCAACTTCAGATGACTTCTACTGTGAGATTCAGGATATGTAGAAATTTGATATGATGTGAGGGCTATAATGAACAAACAAAATGTACACTGTTTGACGAGTGCTACTGTATCAATTGTCCTATTTGATGCTATACTGTGTCTTCACAAATTATACGACAGGCTGTTTACTATGTATATATGCTGGAAAAATGCCCAAATCATCAAGACCAAATGTTCTGCTTGTGTAAATTTGTGTAACTTTATGATTCTCTATTTGAACATATCACTACAATTCATTTTTGTTTCCTCAGCAAATTAATACAGGCTTCAAAGGATGTGGATGACTTCTTCGTTTCTTAGCAAGAGTGAACAACATGCAGTCCCCTGGCTGTAAAAATGAGTGATATAGCATATGTGCATGTGAAACAGTTCTCCATGAAAGAGGCTCTTTGTTTTGTGATGATTAAATGATTAATGGTCACAGAACTGTGATACGGATCACTAAGAGTGACTGGGGACACGTTTTAAATCACTAAAAAAGTTGTTCACACTTTTAACACCATAGTGTAAAGCAGGGCTGTTTTACAAAAGCTGTTTTCTAAGCTAGAGTGCATCAGAACGACCTCTGGGGCTCTTAAGAACAGAACTGCACAATTTAAATCAATACAACTAGGGTTAGAGTCTATTGGCAGATTTGCATACTATAGCATAGCAGAAATAACCACAAGTTTCAGCAGAATTCATGCACGATTTCCTTTAACCCTATAATAACTCCACAAACAAGTGATAAAATTTGTGCAACAAATGGGTGGCACTTGAAATATTAGTGTTTCTTAACTATTACATTGATAACGTACACTGTTTATGAATTACTTCAAGATTCAAATTACTATTAGTCTCCATTTGGACATTATCTGGTAATTTCTTCTCCTCTGCTTAAAACAAAAAAAAGGTCCATTTATAATTGCAATGTGGAAATTGCAATGAAGAAAAACACTGGCAAACAATGACCCAAGAACAATTTTTCAACAAGTTTTTAAATTTTGCTAACAAGTTCTCTGACGGAGTGAAGAGATGCATCCTCGGTCAGTCCCCACACTAGGCTCTCAGTTCTACGATACCAGCCTTAACTTTTTATTATTTATGTAAGGCAAGACTGCAGTGATTTCATCTGGCAACCCATCTGCAGGCTGAATGACAAACCAGACTTGGCAAGTCTTAACTACCTGTGCTTTCCAGCCTTCAGTGGGGCATGTGCAGCAGGAGATGCAGGCACAGGAATTAATGCAATTTAGTACAGACTCCCAGATGGACAAGAAAGCAAGGAAGAGGCAGAGCTCTTGGTTTTACTCAGCATCCTTTTGCACCTGAATCTTGAAAAAGAAATGCCTAAGATTCCAGGATAATGTGAAACATGTAAAAAGCACTACTTTATTATCAGCCTCATGTTCTGCTGTAGGAGATTTATCTGGTCTGTAGATTAGATGGCAGGCCTGGAAAACTGTCTGCCACATTTCTGTGCAACACTAGAAAACAGGGCAGTATGTAACGACAGCTTGTGCTTTTACCAGAGCTACAGGATTCCTAACTTTATGACGGAAACGTAGTTTGCTTCTCTAGCCCCAGCTGCTAGCAGAGGCCAGTTATCGTCTTCACATATACCACCACAGAACATGAGGGACTTCTCCCAGTATGAAAGAAGTCACAGAACAATTATCTCAGTCCCTGATTATATTTATAACCTACAAGTTGGCTTTTCTCTGAGGAGCATAACTCTTCTTTATTGCCTGTGGTTCAGAAAGCTCTTCGGATCTGGAATAAGTGATTATGAAGTCAGACAACCAGGTTTCTGTCTCGCTCAGCTGTATAAGTTCCTAACCAGGCTGCTGGTTTTGAATTATAGCTGGTTTACCCACCCCCCCACACCCCTTTATATCCTTGTGGCCAACTTTATTAAAGTATTCACTGGATTGCAGATGGTAAAAGCACTTTTCTCGCAGTACCTTTCATGTCCTCCTACTGAGCTGTTTCTGAGCTAGGAAATACGAAACAAAGGACGAGTCCTGCTGTTGATTAAATAGCTGGAATTTAACTAGTAGGAAGTTTGCACATCTGTTTCTTTGTCTCCATTGTTGTTGCTCGTCCTATTGCAGAGATTATACACTGTGAGTCACATTGTAACTTCTAATATTAACAGCCTGATTTCCCACATTTGTTGTTTTTTTCTCTAGAAGCACGAATTACAAAAGATTCTCCTACCCCTTCACTTTTGAAAGCAATTAAAAACAAACTATTTAACAAATCACTAACTGCCAGGAAGTGTTCAAATTAGATCTTTTATTCCCATGGCCTTCCTGCTTTTGATTTGGAACAGAACCAATTGGCTGGTGGATCTCTCCTCAAAAAGACACTTCTGCTAACATTTCAACATATTGAAAACAGTAAAATAAGACAACTTCCAATGTTTTATGGCATGGTTTTAACAAGCAAAAATAATTTCTAAAGATGTATTCTTACACCAGGTATTGCTTGGATTTAATTCAAATGTCATGTTACTAAACTCTAAAAGATAGATGGAGGTTTGCTAATATCATTCTTTCCTCATTATTCAAAATAAACCTTGATGCAGAGCAGAGGCACCAAAGAAAAGAGAATGGAAGGGGAAAAAATAATCACTCTCTATTTCTTAATAGTCTATACAAGATGGATTTGTATGTTTTGGCTTTCAGTAGCAGAAATTAAATTGCTATATAAATGTCAGTTTGAGCAGAAAGATCCGACAACTCACTCCCCAACCCCCAGCACTTACTTCTGATTATTGCCAGACAGAGAATTGACTTCTTCCAAATACCACTTTCAGAATGGTTTCATTGTAAATGGGGGAAGGGGCTTACTTTTCCAATGGAAATGCTGTTATCTTGCAACAGCTGTTTATAGTTAACTACAGCCATAGTTAAAGCCTTTAAAGTCTGTTTCTTGTTTAGTCTTGTATGTATGGGAAAGGCTTTTTGGGAGATTAACCCTTTGTCATCCATTAGGCTAGTGCTAAGCAATTGAATCAAGAGCTAAAATATGCTTCATATTTGACATGGAACAGTGCTTTAACCAAACTTTGTGAATAAAACCTCTTGCACTGTCTGCCTTACTCAGTAACTAAAACTAATGAAAGGTTAAAATTGCCAGAGCTAAGTCAGCAGAAGCACATCCAAAACCATTTACATAACCCAAAATAATATACAAAGTAAAGCATTTTGATACCAAAACACAGGAACGGGGGGGGGGGGGGGGGGGGGAATAAGGGAGTTCTTTTGGGTTATTTTCCCTTTAAACACCCACCTCTCCACCCCCTCTCCTCAGTAAAATAAAAGGCTGCCTTTTCAGGTTTTTATTCCTTTTGATTTCAAACTATTCCTTGCAGACAAATAACAATAGTTTTTTTTAGGATTCTCTCAGAAAAACTGAAGATTTTTTTTGCCAGCAGTGCTTCTTTCCTGTTATTTCTTATAAATCTCAACAGAGAATAGTATCACTAGTCAAACTACTCCCCTCCATTTGGCTGAAGTGTAGGAACGTGCAGAAGGAGGCGGTGAAGACTTACTGTAATTAAAATGTGCTGCTACTAATGGGACACAACAAAGGGAACTGGGAAAGAAGAAACACCTAGCTGCATGCTGCTGTACCTGCAAGGAAGCTAGAGCTTAACTGACAGCATAAACACTTCAGTACCACCTATTCGCCACTAACAAGTTGTCTGTTTTCCAGCAGGGCTGAGCACAGTTAAGACACTGGGTTTTTAAATGACCCCAATTCAAGGTCAGAAGACCCATTATTCCTTATAGCATTTCAAGTTGTTCTGTGAAATATTCAGCATGTCTAAATTCACCCTCTAGCAGCTTATGGCAACTTTCAGGAAGACACATGACACTTGATGACTCTCCTTTCAGCATAACCTCTACAACTACATACAGATGGGAAGGACAAGGTTTAGCATGATTTAGTTGTTCCTGTGTCATCTCTTCCCATATTCATAAGTTACACTTTTCAAACGATGTATTTTTATCAAGACCTTGTGTGGCAAAATATGCCCAAAAATTTAGGTGCACTCCTGTTACTAATAATTTACAAATTATTTTGAGCACACAGTTGAAAACAAACAGCAAGTTTTATTTGTTAAGATTGCAGACTCTGATATGACAAATAAGGAAAACTGATTAAGTCTAGCAGGTTTTTTTCTTATAATTATAGTATTCAACTGATTTTTAACATTCTTCAGTACTCCCTCCCACCCTCTCCACTACAGCTGTCAGGCAAAGAGACACAGATCATTTTGATCAGATTAAACCAAATTACTAGGCTATACTTCCTTCTTTCATTCTTCTCTCTAGAAAAGCACTGTAATACAGTTAAGCTAGGTTTACTAGTGCTTCCACTGTTTTTAGGTTCAAAACTATCCTTGGCCATTTTGCATTGCTTATTCTTTCTGAGAATTATTTAATGGGACAGAAAATTGCTCTGAACACCTAGAAGTTCTCTCTTTATTGTTTAAATGTTTTTTTTTTACAGTCTGTGATTTGCCAAGAATAAAATTCTTGGCTAATAAGATTTTTAGAACTGGCTAAGCTGCTATCAGACTGGCTGCATATACTCATCGCACCACAGCGGTGAGAACAAACAGGATGTTAGATTCCATACAGTAGATTCCTAAGCTGACGTGAACTGTAGCATCCCAGCCATCTGCTCAACAAGTACGGTATATTTTGTGTTGCCAAAATAATCCTAAGTGGGGTATGTATGCATGTAAGAGTCCAATGCAAAAGACTGCTGAGCTCTTTTGCTTTTCAGTGTCTTCAGTAGTAGCCAAGCGTATTTTAAGCTCAACACTCAAATTTTAAAATTACCTTTCTTAGTATTTACCCAAATAAACAATGCAGATTCTCTAGGGAGGAAAAAACCCCACATCAAATGCATGCACATTTGAGTGCACCTCTAGGCAGGAAGATTAAATTCACATTTTTACTGGGAGTTGAAACAATACCCAAAAACTGGCCTCAGGTGTCCAATGTGGACTACCGCTAAGGCAGAACAACGGTCTACACAGAGAAATGTGTATTAACACATACAGGCATGTTTTGTGTGCACAAAAGATTTGAGTTTATACTTCATCGTTGAAAACATGGCAGAAACAGCATTTCTGCTTAAAGATTAAGTAGGATTCTCTTCAGTCTAACACTGAATGACAAAAGAAAAACTGTCTAGGGCAGTAAGAGCGATAACCTCCCAAACCTCTGTTGCCTTGTTCTCAGGCTGCCCCAGTTCAAGAAGTTAATTTTTGTTCTGCTGTTTTCTTGATTTGGCATCAACTGAAATTCTTCTATATAAAGGAATTAAGGGCTGCCTTCAAACAATGCAAAACTGAAGACTGCATTCTTAACCAAGAATCAATACCAACTAACACACAACTGAGTGTGGAGAACACCACAAGTAAGCCAAAATTATGCGAGAATATGGAATTTTAAAGCTATGGGTAAAAGGCATAGCAGTTTTTTCTGTAAAATAATTTAATTAGAGAGAGAGATGAGTTTTTTCTGAGTACAAGGGAAAAGATTTGAAGAATTGGCCTTCAGCATGACAAAGAGATGAAATACATCATATACTCCAAGTACAAGCAATCGAATTGTTCCCAGAAATTTCTTTCCAGAAGATAATACTAAGGCTGCAAGACAGAGGTTTTCCTTTGGTTTTACTTAAAGTAGTTAGACTGATGTCAGGCTGCCCAAATGGCAAGCTCAACTGCCAATTTATTTTCACAGGGTTTCATGCACTAAGAATACATAATCTCAATTAATTGTAGGTCTGAATGTCCTGTGAAGTCAATGGAAAGGTATCTGCTGACTTCACCGAGTTTTGCAGGTGATCCTTCAATTCCATTGCTGTTGCATAATGAATGCTATTTGCAAGGCAGGACATATTTTTTAGTTTATAAATGCTGCTTTTCTCAAAACTATGTAATTTTGTAACACTTATATAGAAAAAAACTAACTATATAAATCACTGCAACGTTCACATAGAAGAACAAGATGGCTGTCATGAAATATTCCCCTTACCTTGATGCTATAATAATTGACATTTCATTTAAAATATTACATTCATTCTTAGAAAACTTTTTGTACTGTGGTTAATTAAATTAGACTCCAACTTTTTGCACTATAACTATGCCAAAGAAGAATGCTGCTTTGTTTCACATACACAAAAAAAAATAAGTCCAACTCCACTTCTCCAACCTTCATAGAAAGCCTATAGTTATTAGAAAAAAGTTGCTGCATTCAGAATAAACTGATGACAACCTCCAGAGACAACCTAGGTTACGTGCTATTATCTAGAGAACTATTTTCTACAATTCTGGAAGACCAAATTTACAGCCAGCTTGAAACAAAGTTTGAGGATTGTGTCTGAGCCTATTTCTTCATAGCAAAGGAATTTCACTATGAAGTCAGCATACAGGAGCAGAGGATCACAACTATCAACTAGGTGAGAAAAACCTCATTTTTTTCCTAAGTAACCTAAACCACTTGTTTGTTTGCAGTTACAAATAATGAGAGCCCATATTTTTTTCCACTGTTGCACTAGTGAAAATCCAAGGCAGCTCTACTGACATCAAATTAAACCATACTTATAGTAACATATCTGTAAGAAGAGAAATAGCTCAATGTGTTTGCTGATTAATTGCCTTACTACTCGCTCATCTTTTTTGTTTCTCTTTGATCACAGGGTGATGCAAGTTGGAAAAATATGCAGGTTGCATCATTCTCTACCACACACAGAGAGCTTGGAGAGTGTGAAACAGTTTTAAGACCCCCAAAAGATTTTTGTGAAGTTTGAATCAGATGGCATTTGAAGCCAAGAAGACCGAGTGCATCAACTAGAATTGATGTGTCAATTATTAATTACATTGACCTTAGATATTGGTAAACACTTATGGCAAGATCATAAGACAATCACAATCTTCCCTCTTTCTGTACAAGGAGTTAGGTGTATTACTCAAACCTCTGAAAACACATTTTGCACTACATTTCAAGAGATTAGGGGAGGGAAAGCTGTCAGAGCTACAAACAACAAAAACAACAGTGCAAGGGATCACCCTACAGTGCTTAACTTAAAAGTTTTGAGTGTTCTAAGGGAGTCTAACACTATTTTGATCAGTATTTTAAGAACTCAAGTCAGCTCCTCATGTGCAGTTCTGTTCCTCCACAGAGCAGACCTGTGCGCTACAGGTGAACAATAACTGCCTTGCTACCCACATTTCTTCTGGAGCATACCACTATGCAAGCTGAAAGTGTTATTTGCAAAGAAAAGGAAACACTCGTGATAGAATAGAATATTTCAGTTGGAAGGGACCTACAATGATCGTCTATTCAGACTGCCTGACCACTTCAGGGCTGGCCAAAAGTTAAAGCATGTCATTAAGGGCATTGTCCCAATGCCTCAACACTGACAGGCTTGGGGTATCAACCACCTCTCTAGAAAGCCTGTTCCAGCACTTGACCAACCTCCTGGCAAAGAAATGTTCCCTAATGCCTGACCTAAACCTCTCCTGGTGCAGCTTTGAATCATTCCCACAAGTCCTATCATTGGATATCAGGGAAAAGGGATCAGCACCTCCCTCTCTGCTTCCCCTCCTCAGGAAGCTGTGGAGAGCAATGAGGTCACCCCCCAGACTCCTTTTCTCCAAACTAGATAAGCCCAAAGACTTTAGCCACTCCCCACAGGATTCCACTCTTTCACCAGCTTTGTTGCCTTCCCTTGGATGCATTTAAGGACTTTCACATCCTTCTTAAATTGTGAGGCGTAGAACTTCACACAGTACTTAAGGTGAGACTGCACCAATGCTGAATACAGTAGGATAATCACGATCTCATAATACTTTTAAGAGAGAAAGTGCTCTTTCAATTGCAATGGATGGTTATTAAAGCATTTTCATAGCCAGTTTAATCACTTGTCTCACTTATCTCATACTTCTGTGTGAAAGAATTGCACATTCTATTACAAACAGTGGGAACGATCGATAGAGTTTGAAAAATCCTAAAAGCTTCACTTGTTATATTATTTCTGTACAATAATTTCAGTGAGATTTATCTGAATTTTTGACAAGATTATCAAGCTCTTTTAGCCTGCTTGCATCCCTATACAGCCACCTCTATTCATGGTTAATCTGAAAAATTTATTGATTGAACTCTTTCACAATACTCACATAAGAGTTGTTATAAAAGGGAAATATTTTTAATAGAAAAAGCAATTGTACTCACTAAATAACCATACTGAAGCCTAGCAGTCACCTTTTTTAAGATGAAAGTGCCATGCATGATAACAACAGCTCAGTTCACACGTGTGCTCCCTCCCCCATAAACCACTGACATTTATCATCAGCTAAATTTAAACCATTCTTGTTATCAAAAAAGACAATGTCTTAAAAGGCTTTCTTTGCTGCTCCTTGTTTCTGCCCACGCATATTCCGTATTTCTGACATTTGTGTAGCCACAGCATCTTTCAAGCAGGCCATGCCAAGCTTGCACAAACTCTGGCCCGTTGGTGGGTGTGCTGCCTTTCCAATTACACAGGCTGAACAATAAGTCATTTTTTTCCCTTTACCAACCCAGAGTTCTAACAGAAATAATTTAAATTACTATGTAAAACGTAATCGGATTGGTAATAGGTCACTTACAGAAATATGATTTTGCTTTCAGGATTTCTTTCTATTATGCTAATTCCAAACTAAGGTCCATGACCATTATTAGACCACAAATTTTATTTCTGTAATGCTGTGCAGTAGGGCGTTAAAGAAAGTGCCAGTTAATACTACAAATGTGGTGAAGTTATGAAACTAAAAAAGCATGATTAATAATGTTATAATGTTAAAAATGCTGGTCATGACTATAGATCCCAAGTAGTTATTAGAGCAGCTACAAGCCATTCACCAAATCTTCACTTTTTTAATCTCTCTGCCCATCTTGTTTTGCTTTGCTGTTCTGTTTTTGGTTTTTTTAATGAACCTGAAATTTCTAGCTAAGCTCACATTATGTAAAGAACTTGAGTTTAATTATACTCTGGGATTTTAAATAAGTAACGTTCAAATTACTAAAAGACAGGCTTTGAGATAACATTTCCACAAAAAAATAAATTCTCTGGTTTCTAAATTCTCTCCGACAGAAACTTAGCTCATTTTTTCTTAAAATAACATTTGCTTAAGCTTCCATTCTGTATCAGAGAGTGACATAAGAATTCTGCAAGAACACCATTTTTGTCTCATCCAGGGCTACTTTCAGGATTAAAGGCCTAAATTAGCAGCTACAGTATCAGAGTTGCTGTTGTTCAGTTACATTTATACAATAGTTACTAGTCTAAAGCAAAAATATACACTGAGAAAACAGCTTCAGTGCAGGAATGTCCACTAAAGCTTAAAGTTTCATTGAATCATCAAAAACTAGGACAGGCAGGCTGATATAAGGAATGTGTCTTCATATAAAAAGGGCCTGTTTTCCTCACTAGACACAGATTTGTGTAATCTTGAAAAATGTGAAAACAGCCTAATGAACTGTGATGTATTCTTCTGGGATTTAACTATTCAGAAGTGGTAAAATATCAATTAATATTTTCAGGGCTGATTGTGTGTGCTGGCCCTTTGTTCCCCTCTGCTAGCCTAAGGCAATCCGAATGCAAGAAGAATTTCCCAAGTTAGGAAGAAGGATAAAACATATTAATAATGTCAGGATTAGAAAGATTAGAATAGGAAGACAATATTGCCCAGAGAGCTTGCAATACCCCCCTCCCCAAATATCACTGTTATTTGTGGAACAGAAAAATGTACTGCTTAGATTGGGTTACAGAATTCTGATTTGTTGCATGTGATGGTGAATTGTAAAGGGGTACATAAAAGTATAATTCTTTTAAAAGGAATCAAGGGAATGATACAGATCGGTCTGTATCATGTCAAGATTTTATCTTGGATATGGACATATTAAAATAGAGTGGCACCAGCTGTATCCCAATGTGACATAAGGTGAGAAATTGAGAAAAGAAGAAAAAAGTCAACTTCACTCCCAGTTTGACTGCAACATTTTCTAAACTAAATGAATAGAAAGAGTGGATAAAACCCTTGGCCAAGTTCAGATTTCAAAGTAGGTATTCTTACTACACCTTATGAAGGAACTCATCTGCCAGAAGAGAGATCCACCTCAGAATCTTGATAGCCACCTACAATGTCTTCTCAGAGAGTTCTCCCAGCATGGAGGTCTTAAGAACATACCCTCCCTTCCTGATGCAGAATTCATCAACATAATGAAACACTGCACACTCATATGGTCTTTGATGGTTTAGTGAGCTGAATGTTTTGAAAACTGCTTTCAGGATATGTCCCTGTGACTAAAACAGTCCATGCACATAACAAACAAGAGACCATCCTGACCAAGAATAGTATTCTGACTTCAGTGCATCAGAAATGCAGGAGAAATAACGTGTGTCACTGTCACCTCCTGTACTCCTACCAGCCAGAGCTAATCCTGCCTGCTTTTCTCACTCCATCCTGAGAAAGCACTGACTAAAGGGGGTAAAAAGACCTAAACAGAACATGGTTTGTTTTTTGTTTTTTTAAAAAGTGACATAGGTCAGTGCTATAATCTAAAATTGATACACTGTTGTATTTTGAATATTGACATAATTTTAAAAACTAAATCTATTAATTACTCTCTGCAACTGATGCAAAGGACCATACCCCATGCACTGCAAATTGCCCGTTCTTGCTGGGAAGAAGATTACATTATCATGCACAAAGAGGAGGGTGTAAGGAACATTACAGCCTAATCCCAGCAGCACACTGTCTCCTGGTACCCATGGTCTTATCTGACACCTGCTTTCCCTTTGAGATAATTTTACTTTACTCATCTGATTTTTTTCATCTGATAAATGAACATTTCAATCTTTCAAAAATAATCAAGTTACGTACAAGTATGTTTTGGCCTGGCTTCTGCATCTTTTCAGGGATACATTCCCTATTACATCTGAAGAGACCAGCACTTCTAGGCAGGCCATTAAATTATCTAGTTCCTGTGAATGATTCACAAGATGTGCCCCAATTGTTCCTTAGTATCTGATGTGTTACTTTCTACCCAACCATATTTAATACCTTTAAATAAAAACATGGAATTATATCACAAGGAATATGACTCAGCTATCAACTTTGTCACGCACTATAACACTGAAATTTTTGCTCCATTCTGCATTGGTTAATTATGTGTTTTTTCTAATGGATGCATTTTTGAGACTAATGAACAGAAAAGATTCATTTTTCACATCGGGTGAAAACAATCATCGTTAGATGTTAAGCAGGTATTTAAAAAACAGTTGTCAACAACAGGACCATTAAAAGTTTATAAGATATGCTTTTTTCAAATGAGTATCTGTTGTAGCTGCATGGCTAAAAGATTCCCCACTTCAAACGTATTATAGGCAGCCTTTAGAATTCAGATAGTTTCTCTCATTGTCACAAATATGCAGATGGTTGAGGTCCTGTCTTAAGACAGCATGCAACTTCCTGGCTAACATATGTAGCGAAAGATACTTTGGTAAATGTGACCTTTTGAAACAATGAAGAGCTTAAAAGAAACTATTCTAAAGTCAGATCTGATGATTGTGGACAGATGTGAAATTGCAGTCTGTCTCCTGATGTTGAAGATCACTTTTATCAGAATTAGGGGGAAAAAAAATAAATTAAAAAAAAGCCTCAATATCTAAAAAGAGATAAGTTAAACAAAAAAACTCTCCTGTAGACAAGCTCTCTTCTATTATCATAAAGAAACTGCTCATATTTTCATGTATCTTATACCTATATCCAAGCTTAAGCTGAAGTGATTGCTGCAAAGAGCATTTTCTGCAATGCGGTTTTTACAGCGAGAAGATTTCTAGAGCATAAACCTGTATCATGTTTCTTCTAACAATACATGATCTAGTAAAAAAAAAAAATCTCAGACATCTAGGTTTACATATCCAGTCCTAGGTCAGTACCAACTTATATACAATAATTGCTGGTTTATATGTACAGATCATGCTGGTGACAAACCCCATGTTCATATAGTTTTTTAATTGCCTTTTTAACACATTGCATTTATCAAGGTGCTTCCTTCCCATTTCCTAAAACAAGAAGCATTAAAGTATAATGGAAGGAAATATTTGTTATCAGCACTTAATATCAGTGGTTTATATCATGGTAATGGACCAACTACTGCATATAGAGCAGTAAACACCCAGCTGTAACAACCAGTTTTCAGACCTCCAAGAACTAGAACTGATGGATTTGTAGGTAAGGCTGCATTTGCAGAAATCAGGGAATAAGACAAATCTGAAATTCCAGAGTCTACCCTGCAGTAATCCTAGAAACACCCTGACGGTATGATCTGAAATCAGCATAGCCATATTCACACTCCATAGAAACAATTCTTTAGCAGAAGCATTGCTTCCACAACACACTTGACTCTTCCATGCCTGCAGACAGTCCCCAGTTGCACAGCTAATACACAAGTTTTCAGAAAGTACAGCAAGACAAAGAGATCAGCTTGCTTCATTTAAACCCTCATAATTCATAAAATTAACAATTACCACTGAGCATGACCGACAGGAAATTAGTAATACCAATCATTAATAAAATAGCACCCATCTTCCCTACAATGCAACTGGAAGTAATGCATTCTGGAGTTATATGTACAGTCTCGAATACATATGCATGAAGGAAAGCTAAAAAATAATACATCAGTTTTTAAATGTTTTTATACCAACTATTTATCCCATTAACCTCTTGTAATTTATAATAAGCTGTAGTATAATTAACACAAGAAGTCAATAATTGCTGTCACTACATTTTCAACCCTATGCTCTCAATATTCTCTGACTTCAGCAAGAGATATGATTAATGAAGGTTTTGCACAGGTAGTTATACTTATATGCACTTTTTCTTCCAGCAAATATTAAGTTTGGTTGATCGCAGTAAAATGTGAATTTTCTTCCTTTTGCATCCATTGCAAAGAGAACCAGCATGGCCATACTTGGAAAATAATTTCATTTCATAGTATAATGGAAAAGGATAATAAGAATCAAACGCTTGCCAAGATCCTTTTAAATTAGCATTTTCTTCATATATCTGTTTTCTGTCAAAACAAACCTTTGTTCAGAAAAAAAACTAGCTCTCTTCACTGTAGAAATAACTTTCACAATGCAAATCAATTCACTTTTCCAACCTTGCAAACAAACACTTCCAGAAGCAACAAAACTAGCAAGAATCTTGGTACGGCTTTCACGCTTTTTGCTGCAAGCTGGAGGCTTCTTCATCTGAAACTCTACATAGCTGCAACAAAACCATCAGGAACAAGAGAGTTAGCCAACATTCAGCACTTTTGAAAGCCAAGGTGGCAGCACTCTTCTAGCTCAAATCATTCCATGCTTACTTTTAAATGAACAGAAAAGATAAGAGTCAACGAATCCCACCATCTCCCTGTCCCAGTAAGAAGGGGAAAGTGATTGAGATAATTTACAAAAAATAAAGCTAAATAAATACCGAGATTTCCTTACTACAGTACTCTCTCTTGCTGTTCTTTCAGAGACTGAATTTATAGCTGACAGTCTACTGAGAGATAGATCTCTCTCTTTGCATAAAGATGTTATTACTTTTTTTATTAGGGGAGCATTTTATATTGTTCTGAAATGTTCCAGATTCACTGCTTCAATGAAATAATGCACTATTTTTTAATGAAAATTCTTATCTGTCATGTTAAATCAGTAACCCTGCTATGAACCAACTTATGCCAGTGCTTTAAGCAAAGCAATCCTGTAGAACAAGTACTTAACAGATTAATTAATGCATAAGAGTAAATTCACAATACATCATTATGCTTTGTTACAAAGGATCTGGGTGCAGAACAAAGACCCAAATCCATCAATGAAATGAACTACACTGTTAATGTGGAGAACAAGAAAGGCATGCAAAAACACGTTTATATGCTACTATATTTACTAGCGGACCATGTTTTTATGCAACAGGAAAGGTCAGCTAAAAAACCAAAACCCACTAATTTCTGATTGGTATGTTCCTTCTTTACTGAAACACATAGCATTCAAAAATACTTTGTATATGCAACAGTTATATTAAATGCCCTTATGCTGTAACACTGCAAATACCCAGAGTAAATAAATTTAATTTTAAAATCTAAACATTACTTTTTTACTATGCAAGTGCTGGTTAAATGTAGATCTTTGAAGGCAAAGAACATCACCTACAGAGATATATTTTCTACCTGGTTTGACTGTTCTTTCTTCAAAGCATTTCTACAAACTTTTCACCCAAACTTGCATGAAACACTAATGTTAACTGATGTAATAACAGAAAAAAAAAACAAACAAACTGAAAAAACCCAGAAAACTCCAAAACACCCAACTTGGAATTAGTGGTTCAAAATTCCTGTATAAAAACCTGAATCTTATTTATCTATTTAAAGAGAATGTGCGTGCATGCACACAGAAGATCCTTTCCTAAAGCATGAAGGACACTATCTTATATTTGAGTATTTCTTTGACAGACTTAAAAATACATCACATTTACATTCGACAAATGTTATTAGTCCATTCAAAATATCTATGACATTTCTGCAGACACACATTAATGAAATACTACAGAGACTATGCTTTATGTTAAATCGATCTTCCCAAAGAAAATCCTGCCCTAATATATAATGAATAATTACTCACAAGAAAGAAATATTAAAAAAAATACTTAAACACAAAGCATTTTATTAATTTGCTTTCAAAAACATCTTCTGAGCATTTGTATTTATATCTGTAATGTTTTATAACCCACTGTGAATAAAACCTGCATGTTGTTTATTGAAATGTAATTTTTGAAAACTTTTGATCATCATTGTAGGGGCCTCAAGAGCAGTCCTAAGAAGAGTCTGTCTTAGGGTGCTAAAGATGACAACACACTGGAAGGACAGAAAAATGGCAAAGTTTAAACTCAAAACAGACTTAGTTGAGCCTCTAGACAGCAAGCAAAGTCTACTTACAGGTCAAAAACTACTCAATCTTAGTCGTTTTGCTAGGCACTGAAGTAAAATCTTCCCTGATACTGAGCTAAGATCTAGGAAGTAGAGCAGCAAACAAAGGAAACAGAGAAGCACCAATTGGCCTGACTATGCCCCAGTGCAGGTGGAGGATTTCAAGTAACTCCCATTTCCAAACAGAAATAACAGCTTAATCTGATGTTCGAGGCACATGCTTCTGATAGTAGAGGGCAAGTAGTTATTTCTGACCACAAAGTAGTAAGTGAGATTAAAAAAAAAAGATGCTTAGCACCAAAGTGCTGTATGGCTTATTCACACAGTACTCTCACCACGAAACAAAGCATGCATGCAGGGCTTGCTCTCTTTATACAATCCACTAAGCAAAGTGCACTGAGCCCTCCTAACTCCTGCTGACAGGCAGCACACTTCCTTTATAAAGCTGGCTTTATAAAAATATTAAAAACAACAGCTTGCCTAAGAAATGCTTGCCAACACAGACTTGGACCAGCAGGTTCACAGTGAATTGCACACAGAAATCTGTTCATGGACACCTTTTTGTCATGTTTTCTGATCACCTCTGGACAAGGAAGAATCAATAATGTGTTCCTTCTTGCATGGAAAATCCACTTAATATGTATATCCCTTGAGGTCCTGGCCTGAGCTGGAGAAGAGTATTTGTTTTAAAGAGTAATTTAGAATCACTTATGTATCTCATGTGCATGTGCACACACATACCTGTAGCTATCTGCTTTCTTTCACTCATACTTGGACAAATAAAATAGTATGCTCTGTCAAGTATTGATTGTGGGTTTGTTCAAAGAAAAGTAAATCGCAAGTTTTCCCAAATACAAGGAAGATATTTTAAACAAATTATGTTACATCTCAACTAGCTAGACAATTCTAATTTCCATAACAGGTCTGACAGATAGGGGACAAAGGTCTGTTTTCACATCGGGGAGAATACGTTCACCAACATTACCTGCGTGGTGCAGAACACGTTGGCTTTCATTTCAAAGCACATACAAGTAAGTTTGCAACAATTTTTCAAAACAAGAAACCAAGCATTTTCATGTAAAAATAGCAACTCTAAACATCTTTTCATTGCCTATGACTAGAAGGGCACATGAAAAAAATTCAGTAGATATGGAAAAAAAGCATTGTGCATCACAAGCTGTGCCCCCCATTCTGCCAGTTCTACCATGCTCCTGTCAGTCTGTTTCGTACAGGTAGCTCTGAGTGAAAGATCCAGTGGGAAGCTAAATAAATGCCTCCCTTGAGATTGGGGGTGGCAGTTTTGTTTTGGTTTACTTAAATTACTTAATCCATTTAAAAACAAACAAACAAACACAAACAACAAAACCAAAGATGTTTAGATATTATAATATTCAATTTGTCTAAACTTTGAAGTCTGGATATTTTGTGTTGTTTTAAAGTCACTGTAACACATCTGTAAGGAGAAAGAAAAGGAAAATACCAGAAATTATTTAATACAGTCATCCACAAATCAAAGAAATAGAAGTACCCCTTTTACCTCATTAAAGCACCTTTTTCAACCATTCTCACCTTCCAATCCTCTTCTAATCCCTACCAGATGCCTTCTCTGTAGCAAGACTGAAAGTTGTTGAATTCATGGTATTTTGGAAGGAAGGATTTTATTATCCATGATCCTGAAGCTCTCCAAGTGAATGTGCTGCTGTTGCCTTCTCTTTTGTGGTTGGGAATACCAGACCCCAGCCATCCTGTCTAGAGTGACCTCAAGGTATGGGCAGAGGTTGTAGAGTGTTTCTCAAGAACAAAGAATCACCATATTAAAAACTGTTTTGCTGAAGATTTTTTGTATTTTACAACACCATAATGAAGTTACTTCTCCTCCCCTCCGCCCCCAATATTTTGTTACCTTTTTACATGTCTACTTTTAGGACTAAGGACATCAAGAAACTGCCTTAATTATCTTCCAGATGCTCGGGATTAGGATGTCCATCTAACACATTGTACTTCAAACCACAAGTGTGGTGCCATGGGACTTTGGTTTTGCTTTTCAGGTTTACAAAGCAAAACAATATTTGGAAGCTACAATGGTTAATAACTTGACATAGACCCCTCATATTCGAGCAGTCAAATTTTATCCCTCAAACATCCACCAGTCATACTTTTCAACCCACTTCAGAAAATAATATATGTTTTTAGATAATGTTTTTATATAATAACCACAATAACTGTGCTTATGCAAAAATAAGTTTGTCATGCAGAGGTAAAATAATCACATCAGAAGTTTGATACAGAGAAGTGTCTATTTCTGTCTTTTACACAGGGCATAGCAACAGCAAAAGCTCACGTTTCCTATGCAGAACAATAGCTTCCTTTAATACAACCCAGCCCCAGTTTTTAATAGGAAACTGTAATAGTTGTTAACCTCTAGGTCATCTTACATACATAGAATCCATAAAATGCTTTCAAAAATAATAAAATCATGCATGAACGGGATGTGTACGCAACATATCAATGCTATGACATAAAATAACTGCTAGTTAAAAAAGACTTTTTATTTCACCCCACTATTAATTACTAAATTGTAAATATTTAGTATTTCACTTTAGGGCAATAAAACCCAAGCCCTGGGAGATCATTTGAGAGAGGTATTACCTGTCAGTTATTTTGGTTAAAATCTACTTACTGAATGAAAAAGATTTGCTTTTTCTTTTCTCTTTATAACTGTTTCCCTTTCAGATATCACATGCAGGAAGCTTGCAAAAAGGCACAGTATGTGAATTATCTTGAAAAGAGGCTGTCGTCTTAGGTTTATGGAAATGGAATAAATCTCAAGCTTAAATAGAACAAGAATAATGACTTCCTTTATATTCTTTCAGCACAGCCTTAACAGCAAACACAAATCATCCGGGTGATATTTAAAAATCAAACAGAAATAAAGGGGTATATGTTGCAGTCATCATATAGTTGAGAGGCTTGTACTGTTCTTTGAAAATATGATTAACCAAGTTCAACAAGTGAGCAAAAAGCCAGTTGAATAAATACAACTTTCCTTCCAAGTAATACTTGCTCAACTAGACCATTTATACCATATATTAAAACTGATATTTTTATGCCTGCAAGGATTGATGCGATCACAATTTAGCAAAGGCACCAGACTCACAGCGTAGGCACAGCAAATAGGGTTCCAGATAATTCAGGACATGACAGATATTAAAGATGCCCCCTTCTTCACAGAGAACACCACATTAGGCAGTCTCCAAAACAGGCCAAGTACCAAGGAAGTGGTAGCAGTGAGGATCAGTGTGTTGTGCTACTTTCCTAGAAAAACTTACAGCAGTTTAGTAAGCACAAGAATTACAGAATAAAATACTACTATTAGAAACAAATCTTTATCTTCAGGAAACTAGAAAGCTGCCATATGTAAAAATAGACATAATAAGATGTCTGCCAGCCAGTGATGTCTCCATGACCCTCAGGGCTGAGCATGGCCTGTGGACAGGCATCCTATCACCAGGCATTCGGGACAAAAGGGAGACAACACAAATTCTTTCACTGATGTCCCTTTTGTAGTCATATAAGCAAGAATTTTGGTCCTTGCCAAACAGGAATTGTTGCTTCTAAAATAAACCTAAATAATATATCTGTTGCAAGTATAGAAGAATTGTCAAATAGTTGCTAAACAAACTGTATGCAACAGTTAATAATCCATAATTAAGAGCGTAATAAAAAACCACTCATCCCAAAGTACTGTTTGGTACCACGATCTCCTTCTGATATAGATATAACCAAAAGTCCTCTGGTAAACTTTAAAGCTATGCCACCCTCAAGGTATTCTACAGTAACTGGATTGTACATATAGCACCAATTCTGAAAAATCCCTTTTTAAAAATATTTTCAAGTGAACACTTACTGCCACTTTAAAGATTACACATGGAAGTGTTCTCAGTGATTTCCCATGCACTGAGAGAATTTGCATTGCTTGAGGTGATTTCCACTTTGAAGAACTTTTAAATCACAGAGGAGCTGTCCCTGACAAAGATTTTTACATCTTTGGGTAACTGCTTTCCCTTTGAGAGCTTTCTTGTTACTGTGTAATTCCCTTTTTGAAGATTTGCATATTGATGAAGAAGCGCCTTTGAAGATTTTCACATTGTTGGGTTGGGAGCAACCCTTTGAAAAAATGCTCATGTCATGGAAGATCTACCTTCAGAATAGTGTGTATCAACAGGGTACTACCCTTCTCAAAAATAGGTTCATTGCTGTCTTCATTTAGCGAGTTAGTCCATCCTTCCTTAATGCACATAAATCACTCACTTTGTAAAGCTCTTGGAAAATACATTACAAAAAATTCAGTTCTTTGTCTCCAGAAGTTCTAACACGAATTAACAAACAGGAAACAGAGAGTTAATAAAAATGGTACAAATTTTTACATGCAAAACAAGTAACCCATCTCATTCATGTAACAGGGCAATGCACGATGAGAGGAAATGTCTCACGAGAGACAGACACAGGGCCAACTACTTGTGGTATTACATGGGCTACTAAACTGCCACTCACTTGTTCAGTTTTGTCTCATTTAAAAAGTGTTTTTATTTAGATATAAGAACCAAATTACACCCAAAACACTATTCACAAGATGTTTTCCATTTCCAATTAAGCCTGACTGTTCATTAGCACTTTAAAGTTGAAGAGCAGCCAGAACCCCATTTTTCAATACTTGATAACGTAGCTAACATTCTGCACACAACAGTCAAATCTCCTGGCTTGTTTTACATGCAGACAAACAATTACTCATGTAAGAAACTTTTCTGGTTTTATATATCATTGTGGAAATCTGAAGTCTTCACTTGAGAAAGCAAACCAGAATTCCCAAGAAATTACAAAAGGATTCATTCTTCCTACAATGTACATGTCAATGCATTCCACCAGTCTAAAGTTAGCAATACTTGAAATAAGCCAAAAGACAGCAACAGGAGATGCCAGAAAAAGCACAGTTGATATCAGAGTCATATTTTCAAAGTCTTCTAAAAAAATCTGGATGTTTTCATTAACAGAAATTAATTGCTTGCAGTCATTAGATGTGCTCAATAACGAGAACCTACAAGGGGTTTATCTGTGCCTCCACATCTCCTGAAGTAGGAAAAAGCACTTCAGTGTAATAGAGGAAAAACTACTCCCATGGGACCACCTACTGGGCTAACGCCAGAAATTCTTGCTAGAAGTTGTATTTTTATAAATCTCTGTGGCCCAAAGAAATAAAAAAAATAAAAAAAACAGAGAGAAAATTATGAAAACTAATGTGGAAATGAGCAAGTCTATCTCAGAGATTTATCCAAATGCTACTCAAAATTCTGCCATTGTTTTTTTGAGTAGGGAAAGAAAAAAAAAGGCCACTAGTGGAGGAGTGCAGAAGCAATGTTGGAGGGGGAATAACATCATTAAGAAAAGGAGAGATTGGAAAAGTTTTGTCTGTTGATTCTGTAGAGAATGAAGATCATGATGTCAACTGCAGCAAATATCCTGGGCAGGTTTTTCATAGTGATTTTCCATAAATCACCATCAGGTGTGAGTAAATTAATTGCTATGAAAAATAACATTTTCATGTGCATGGCTATGAGATCACTTTGTTACTGTAAGCACGAGCACACGAGCATTACAGTCAGAAATAATTTCCTGAAGACCTCTGAAGGCTTCCTATTGCAATACAAAGGAAGTCATTGTTACAGAGCAAGGGAGGGCAAGAGAAGTTAGAGAAAGGAGCATTAATGATCTCCATTAGTTAGCAGGATGCTGTTAAAGGTTTATGGTAATTAATCATATTAAGTAACTATTGACAAGCCATAATTAAAAAATATTTAGTGACCTGTTCTAGAAAGCTGTAAGCAGAGAATTCATTTATTCCCATATAAATTATTTTGCTTGGGTTTATGCAGTATATTTGGCCTTAAGATCAAAAGTCTAAAATCTGAACTTTTTAGTACTATCTCCTTAAGAACGTCAATTTATTTAACTACCAGTATTTGAAGACCCTACCCCCATTCACAACCTCAAAATCAAACTTTACTTCAGGTACATTTCCCCAGTGGGGGCACGCTTCTGTTCGGGACCAGCTGAGGTTCTATTGCAGCCCTATAATCGTATAGCAAAGATTCTCAAAAAGCAGGGCAACTATCATCAGTGAGTCCTGACAATACCTGGGTAGAGGTGGGGTGGGAGAGCCAACAAACACACAAAAAGAGGTTGATCTGCCAAAAAAGGCTTCATACAACCCTGGCTAATGGAACCTGATCACCATTCCCTGGTTTTATTCATCCACTTCATTCTCCCTACCTATCTCAGAGGAGGAAAAGCACTCTTGTACTTGCTCGCCCTCATTAAACCTAAACATCCCTTCCCCCTCACTCCCCAAATCCAAACAATTATCCTTAGTGCAGCAGCACCTTACCCCTCTCACTTCTTATTCAGCTACCATCAGATCATGTATATTGTGGATTTCTATCTTCTTTTTAAAGTACAACTTCATGATGTCCTTGATACTTTCAAACATCTTTGTATACATTTGTATGACAAAAGATGTTGTGGATGTATCAGCTCTGTGTTTTTGTTTAGGTATTGTCAAAGAGAATGTTTCAAATTAATGAAACCCTGGAAACAGTTTTATGATTTGTTATCCTAGATACGTCTGGAAATTTTGTCATAACTTTCATAGTTTTCCTCTGATATTCAGCATTGTTCTGTCAGAACCAGGATTTTGTGTACATTTTTCTTAGTTTTCAGCAAAACGTTTTCCAGGAATGTTTCTTAGGGTCACAGTGAAGCTTACACAGGGATAAATGACAGATAAACACTATGGGGCAACTGCTCCACTGCTGGAAATAAGAAAACCTGAGGTTTCTCAGCTTTTTGTTCATACCGGAACAAACAACTGAACTAGGAGTATGCAACATCCTATATTATAAATGTAGACATTTGGCTACAAGATGTTGCCAAGTTTGTAGGTATGTTCCACATACACATTTCTCATGAAACTGAAATATTTTTTCTCTCTTTTATTTGACTAAAGAAACCCAAACAAACGGCAGGAAAGGTTTTAGTTCCAACAGATGTTCCAGCCAGTGAACTGAAATCAACACTGTGAGATCTGGCCCTTAGTTCACCCCACAAAAATAGTAATAATAATAATATATATTTATACCAAAGGGATTTTTAATTGTTTTCACCTTGCTTCCTTATCCTTACCCTTTAGAAAATAAGGCCATGCAAGTAATTAAGTATTTACATACCCACCTCCTCTCCACACAATTACAGAAACTGGGTAATAGAGAATTCCAGGTTTACTCACACGTTTGCCTTTTACAGAGCTTACACACGTTAGAAACGAAAATATTTGAAGTGAAATTAGTTTTGTGCTGGCAATTCATACAAATTACGTGGCTTCAATTTGAATTTGTTTAGACAATGGAGAACGGCACCTAACCTTTCAGCTCTCCTATTCTGAGACAGAATCATCCTGAAAACACAGCCAAAGCGATGAATTGCCTCTTTCACTGTAAAGAAGGTTATTTATGCTACTTGGGACTGAGGCACAGCTTAACAAACTATTACAGAATGGTATCTTTGGTTTTAAATTAAATGTCAAGCATAGTTATGCAGTGGTGAAGTACCCTCAGCTGTCTGGCAAAATGTAACATAGCACATGCAAAACATAAGCAGATGAGATAGAATAAAACAACCACCCAGAAAACCTGAACTGCAGGAGAAGCGATCTCAGAATAGAGCCAGACAGGCACTGAGACTCCAGTTTACCCCAAGGCCCTGCCATAACGTGGCCTGTCTTCCAGGGAGCCCACACCGGCACGAAAGGGAGAGAGGGCCTGAGTTCAGGGTTTGGACGAGAAAGGAAAGATTTACAAACGTAAGCAACAATCTTCAAATCTGTGTTACTGAACAGTTCATTAAAAGACCCAGAAAAGTTAATTTGCATGTCACTCATTCAAGGTACCCAATTAGTTCCAACACCTTACCACTTCTGGGGGATGCGTGGCGGGGCCACAGGGGCCTCTGTGAGGAGAGCGCGGGGCTGTTCCCGCCAGGTCTGCAGCGGCCCCAGCACAGGGCACAGCTGAGCCCCTCTGCACCTCTGGGGAGCTACACTTAAACACAGCAAAACATTCCATGGCAATGAGGAAAAAAGCCCAAGAAACAACCCTGAAAACACCAAAATCGGAGGAAGAGAGCCACATTATTCATCAGACAGAACCCAGATTTGATAGAACAAGTTGGACCTAGCCAGACTCCCAGTATCAGCGAGGCACTGCCTGGCTATCGGCCACCATTTCCTTATCACCAAACATCACAGAACCTGCAGTTCTTATGTCACCACAGAAAACTCTACTTCAGATATCACCACTGCACAATGGGAACGGGTGTATTTTGGCAGTGGGATGGCATTCAGACCTTCTAACTTCTCTTAATTCTTTCTGTATATATATGTGTCAATAAGTAATCAGGAGCTTCAAATAGCATTAATATCACATTCTCGTGATGCTCTGGCTCCACAATATATGCTGTCTGAAGATGTCATGCAAAATGTTTTATACAAAGATAGCCTTAACAGAAAATGATAGTACAAGAAAGGTAAAAACTTACTGTCATACTCCAGTCTTGTTTCAGTGAGTGAAATGGAGGATTTAATCAGTCTACCAAATAAAAATGAAGGTTTCATGCGGTCGTGACTGATCTACATCTATTTCATAGTCTCAAGAGTCAACAGAGCAGTTTAAATTTTGAAGCATATAGCTTTTACAGTTTCAGTTAATTTGGGCCTTTTTACTACAAAAAGGTATAAAACATTTGTCACTTAACTTATGAAGTTATTATCAAGTTCAGCTAACAACAGAATATTGCATATTATTGAAATAATTAGTAACCAATTTTCTCAAAAGGTTGAATTTTTTAAGAACGTGACAATAGGTCCCCTTTAATCTTCATAAACTCTTTCAAGATTCAATATTGACAATTTCATTTCCAAAAGTCACAGATGACAACCTGCTGCAACCTCACCTTTGCCTGACAAATTACTGCTAATGCCATGAGAACGCTCATCCAGATGCTCATCTGCTGCTTATTCAAGCGCTATAGTTTCTAATTGGAGTCAAGTACTTCTGAATATACTCGAGCCTAAGTTAACCATTTTCTGAAAGAATGATAATAACAAAGCTACTAAGTCTTAACTCTTATTCCACTTACTTAACAGCAAACTGAGACACGAGATCACACTGTTAACCATCCCTTCATTTGGCAGTGTTTTCTGTTCATATTATGTGGGGCTTATTATTTCTGTGACTGTGTTGCCATTGACTATTATAACCACTTCTGATCAATTTAATAATACAGAATCTTGACTGTGTTATAGGTATTGAAGCAGTACATTTGTCTTACTCTGCTTTATGTTTATCATGGTTTACATTAGTAACCATAAATATCATATCCTTTACCATATAATATACTCTAATTGTATGAACTGCATAAATTAGGTTTATAAAGTATGTTTTTGGCCCTTACAAAAATTTTTAAAGTTATTATCATGGCATTCTTGAACTTTTAGAAAATGCTCAAAACCAGAAGGGACCCATTGACATTCAGCATGGTGCAACCACCAGTACAGCATGGAGATAGCCCAGATAATCTTTGGGGACATGTATAAAAGTAATATGATATTCAATGTAAATAAAATGGAAGAAAGTTATTTTACCCAAGACTGAAAAGAGAGCTAAAGTCAACAGCAGGTTGACTTCCTACTCAACAGAAGCTTTATCTTCCCACTGTACACCAAGAAGGACAAGTCTTGGAATAGATCCCAAGCATTTTCTGAGAAACATTTAATTGAATAACTACTTCTGACACAATGGGACCCAAATTGATCATTTAGAGATAGGAATGAGAATATAGATATTTGTAACTGCATTCCACATCTAGAAGCATTATTTTAAAACTGTAGTCAAAGTATTAAAATCAAATTAATATATAAGAAAGCCAACTTATCTTCATTCTCAAATGACAGACAACCTTTCTGAGGATCTTTTTATAACATACCATATTCTTCCTCTTGGTGAGGGGGGAATCGTGCATGTTGGAAAACTTTGGTACATCAGGTAACACCAGGAGGTCAGTATGAAGGGGAACATGAGGCACTGTATAAATATTTCAAGATCAAAATACTTTACATTTGTTATTGAAGGAATTTAATGAAAAATAAATAAATAAATCAGCCAGCCCCTGCTAGCATGCTTCATGCAATTTGCTTGCTTCAAGAAATAGTACCGTCCATTGTAAGAAATATTAAGTCAATGCTCCCCTGTTTAACAGGGGGATCTACACTATTGGATTTGCTTTGTTTTCAGATTAACAATAAATTTGCTATTTAAAGGTGTTAAAAAGAATTCCTCCAAATGGTGTTTGTACTGGTTCCTAATCAAGTTCTGTTTAGGTTACTATACACGGGTTGTCTTTATTCCACTTGTTTTATTATTCTTCAGTTTCCAAATTCTTTTGTAGTGTTGCTTTTCAGATGATCAGTTTCTGAACACATCAAGAGGTTGCAGAAAATATCTCCATTTGCTCATTCTCTCCCACACAAGTGGGTGAAGAGATGTAACAAACTGCAATGTTGAAAGACTGTTACCTAAATCCAAATTTTATATCTACTTTCTTTAAAAAAAAGTCAATATAATGATTTTCCTTGAAGCAAACAGAGCCCAGCCGGTTAGGGGATAAAGACTTCACCCTTTTTAAGTTAACACCATTCAACCACTATCTCCCTAATAACTTCTGGCTATAGCAGTGACTTCTAAGTATTTATATACTTAATCCTACTTTATCCAACAGGCTTGGCAGCTACCATAATTTTGCAGGAAACGCAGGCCTCTTCTTAAAGACACACTGTGGTAAACAGGATCAATAGCTTTTCATTTCTTACAGGACCCAGTGACAGGACACATTGCAGTCGGACATTTTTTATATGTGAAGTAATGACTGAAACTGTGATGCCCCTAGATATGTTAATAGCCTTATCATTAAAGCACATATCCACTGCACAGCCCCAATGGAATCTGAACACGTCATGTTAGTCCTGCATCTGATTATCTGATCTACCAAGAAAAAAGTCATAAAAAGAGACTTGAAAATGAGAATTTTCAAAGAACAGCGAAAAAACAGCAGTTGTTCAAGTCCCCCCCCAAAAAAAAAGCTGAATTATATAGTAAGCAAGTTCTTTATTTTTTCAAATAAATTCAGAGTGAATGAAAGAGTTTAGTAAAGCTTTTCTGATCTCAAAAGATTAAATGTAACATTTCATAGCTTTACTACATAGCCATGCATTTAAGATTGGTCTAAGGGTGCAAGAAAGTTGTTTTGTTTTATGAAGATGTTTGCACAGGGTTTTTCCCCTCATATTAATCAATCACAAAACCACTTGCCACAGGTAAATAAAGAAATTCACAATATTTATTCTGCCCAAGGATGCTATTTCCAGACAGTAAAAAGAGAAAGCCTCTTGTCTTAAGAATGGGAAAACTTCAAAGCATACTCTTAAATTTGTTAAGGACATGCTAACGTGTTGTCCATAGTAGATTACACAACATGAAGGCATAGAAGAGATATTCCTAGAAAAAGGAAGGATTCGACAGTGAAATTAAGTGGGGATCTAATTATTCCAGTAATTTTTTTTAATGTACTTCAAGATTAAGACCAGAGAAAAAAAGAACTTGTGTTTAAAAGCCTTGTTGTTTTTGTTGGTTTTTTGTTTGTTTGCTTTTTTCCTAAAGAATCTTCTACAGGAACTTGAAAACAGCTTAAAACTCTGCTTAGGGGAAAAAAAACCACACCAAACAACAGTTTTTAGAAGCTGAACCGATTATATGCAGAGATGTCAAACATTCAGAAGTTGCTACTATGGCCAAAATAAATTTTTAAACTATTTTATTATTGACCCATTGTTAATTAAAATATCTTTACTATGCATTTTCTGCCTGAAAATAAAAGCCACTTGGGAATCATAGCATATTTGGAAGCTAACAATTAGCAACAAGGAACTTCTAAAATGTCTGTAACCAAGTTCTGTTTTAAATTAAAAAGTTCTTAATGAGGCAGGGTTGTTCGGGTTGTTTTTTTATATATTATTTTACTTTTGAATATAAGGACCCTGTTCCTCCTATCACTGCTATCCTAATCACCACAACACTGGCCTGGACAGTACTTTTGCTGAGAAAGTTAAGCTACTGTAAGAATTAATTATGATTTTCAGTTTGAAAATAGGTCTTATGCTACTTTCAGGAGGCTGTTGGCATTCCATTATTTAGGGATGACATATCATTACAGTGTTACATCTAAAGGTTAAAATTCCAGCATGCTGGTGAAAATTTTAAATGAATTACTGAAAAGCCACTATCATTATTTATAATGGCTTTCCCAGCTGCAAAGAGTGGTGGATGGCACAAAGTAAATATTTGCTGTGAGAAAACCTTCTCTAATAATAACAAAGTAAACAACAAACTATAGCTGGTTAGACAAAATTTAATTGAAGTGTAACCAGAAATTAGTCTGGAAGGCATGTACCCCTCTACTGACACTGAGAATCTGTCATTCTACAGACCATCCATAAGAGCAAGTTGGAAGTTTCTCATTTCTGAACAACGTCCATCAAAAAAACCACTTTGTACCATGTAAGCAAGCTGTATTCTTCCAGCTCCGTTTCTTATTTTTCTTATGGCACACAAGCTTAACTGCCTCACTCGCAATCATTTGTAATTTTGTCCTTTGCATGCTGGCACAGGGAAAGCTACTGTGCAAGCAATACAAACAACTTTTTCTTACAAGCAACACAGGTAGCATGAGCCCTGCTGGAGGAACATGCTAAGATAAAAGTGAACAAGAAAATTTGATTCTGGGAGACAACGGCAAAATGCTGACCTAGGCAAGGGGAGGCAGGCCAGAGTTTCATTTGCAGGTTGAGTGTCAATACAAAAACATAACTAACTCAACAAAAAATAATAGTTAATGCAATGCTCAAGGACTACACTATATCTGTGCACACTACACACAGTGATGAAACTTAGGGAAATCCCTCACCCCTTAAAGTCATGGTCAAACAATGACTTCATCTTTATTTCCAAAATAAGAGTCTAAATGGACCTAACATATTAGTTTTAAATCCACAGATACAAAAGAAACTCCAAATTCTTCTGTCATTCTCTAGTACTTTGACTGTCTTTTTGGTCTGGAGTATCTTAAGTCACTGAATATTCAATACAACCCCAACTGGACTGAACTTCAGCATCTATTGCTTCCATTAAGAGAACAATCAACGTAAACACCTATCTAACAAACATGCACAAGGAATAATACATTTGATAAACGCTTCCCTGTCTGAAGGATGGAGGCTTAGAACAGGCATTTAAAAAAACCAAACACAAAACCAAGACACATCAGTAGTAATGTGGGAGGTACAGAAAAAAAAAAATTAATTTCTCCCCTTAATGTTCTGATCTAGTACACCTTTT
>VZRW01001045.1:835533-852362 GCA_013398125.1 Aegotheles bennettii | reverse complement strand
TATTCAATACAACGGGAGACAACGGCAAAATGCTGACCTATTGCTTCCATTAAGAGAACAATCAACGTAAACACCTATCTAACAAACATGCACAAGGAATAATACATTTGATAAACGCTTCCCTGTCTGAAGGATGGAGGCTTAGAACAGGCATTTAAAAAAAACAAACACAAAACCAAGACACACCAGTAGTAATGTGGGAGGTACAGAAAAAAAAAATTAATTTCTCCCCTTAATGTTCTGATCTAGTACACCTTTTTCTTATTAATTGCTTAATATTCAAGTATTGTTAAAATACTGTAAAATAAAAGTGTTCTATTTTAGCAAGAGGATCTTTAGATGTTGGAAAATTGCACACGTTCCAGGGAAACCTCAACTGTGTTTTGACACACACTGAGCCAGACAAAATGATTCTGCCACTTGTTTACAGAGCAAGTGACAATATTATTTCAAAGTTCTAGAAGAAGCGATAGACAACTGGTAGCCTCCGGGAAGCACGCAGGCTTACAAGTAGTACAGCATTTTGGCACTATACTCCAAGCTGTGGACAAGACTGCCACCTCACTGATAGCACTCATCAAGTCTAGTAGCAATTCTGACCTTCCATCATTGCAATAACTCACTGCTTGGAGTGAGTACACATACTCAGACTTGGTGACACTTGCCCTTTGTCTGTACATTCTTTACTCTTGAATCAGCAATGTTATGTTTTTTTCTATGCTTTCCTTAGCATTACAGTGGCTTCGTAGAAAGTTCATTTTTGTTCATTCAAAAGACAGGTGGTTTGAAACTATGGTTTACACCACAAAGATAAGGAAGCTACTGAAGCAGTAGTCTTCCAGATTATCAGTAGCTCTTCAGAGAAGCTTAACTTTCAGATTTCAGACTTGTTTTAGGGTCTGTGCATGTGTGGCTTGAAAAGGGAAATGAAAACCAGTATTTTTTGAGCTTTTAAAATTCCATTTACACAACCCAGTACCTCAGAATTTGAAAAATAAAGTATTTAAAATATTCATATTTCAAAGTACAAAAGGAAGGAGAAAATAAGAAAAATTGAAATCGCACTGGAAGTCATCTAAGTCAGAATGTAAGTCTAAGTAAGAAATGACTATTCAGAAAAAAAATACTATTACTATACTGTTGTCCAGTAGAATAACTTGTTTCTTTCTTGAAATAGCATTTGGTAGAGCTAGAACAGCAATACAATTGCCTCATGACATTCTTGATTAACCATCTGCAGCTGAGGCCTTTGATGCTCCAAATGCAAATATAACTCAAATCTCCATTCAGCAGGTCTGTCTCACCTAGGGTCCATATGAAGCACTGTACAGAGCAAGTACTTCTGAACACAGTTTGAAAAACATGAATTCATAGTTTCTTTACTTTAAAAAGGGCAAAGATTTTCTTTAATTACTTGAAACAGAGCCATTTTTGTCTCACAGTGTTCATTGTGAAAGGTAGTAATTTAAAATGTAAACATTTGAGCACACTTAAATTGTTCCTCTGAGATGCAAGAAAGAAGATAGTATTTGTTTTCCAGAAAGCTCACATATGCACTTGCCTATATATTTTTCACCATTTTAAATCTCTTTTTTTAAACAAAGGCAGAATCAAATTCTGTCTAGACTTTCTCACACACAAATAAGAAGAAACATGACAGTATTTACTCCTTTCCGTCGGACATCTTTTCCCTTTTCTAATCTATGGGTAGCTTTTTAGATCCCACAGACAGGAGTGAATTTTCAAAGGACTTCACTGGAGCACCTAAACTGAATTGGACAGATTTTGAAAATCCTCAGCAGCCAAAAGCTCTTGTTTACAATATTTGACAGTTAATGAGCACGGAGATATTATGAAAATATTTTGAAAATTTACTAGATCCTTATGCTGGAACCATTCTTTTTCCTTTGCATCTATTTGCCCTTTTAGTTCTTTAGCATCTGAGCTGTTTCTTTTAGCACTGGTTTCTCTTAGAAGCTTTTGTCATGAAACTTCTGTCAGCAGGGAGTCATCTGTGAGCCAAAGAAGAGAAATTCAGGTTCACATATTGCAATTTTGCCACATCTTGATATTCTTTCACTCTTTAGTGCATCCTTGACACTTCAGATATTTACTGGCTTCTTCCCAGAACGATCTCTTGGACCTACCATGTAGCTAAAAAGCTGATGCATTTCGCAGATCGTGTTTGGTGCCATTAGCCTCAGCAGGAAACACTGAGAAAGAAATTAATTCTCGTGGTTGTGGTTTTGTTTTACAAGGAAGTAAGTCTCAGCTAGGCTGAGACATTAGTTGGAGCAACAGAAGAGACTGAGGAACAGGACAAGATTGGGATAAAAAAAGCTTTGAGATATTAACAAACTCTCCCTCAACCTTGCTGCAATTCTTTCCTTATGAGAGACCTAAGCCTAAACAAGCTACAGCTATATTTACATTTCCCTTTTTCCTTTGGTTGTGCGCATATGCTACATTCTCAGTAGCACACGCAGTTCTACATCAAGTTCTACCAAAGCATGTGAGGGACAAAGCAATGAAAGGAAACACAGAAAACTGACATTCATAAATTGTAAATTATCGCAAATCAAACCAATTAGGAAATATGAGGAGTAAAAAATTTTCAGAGCTGAAAGGACATAGCTTTGTTAATTTTTAACAAATTTCTAACCTGTGGTAGGAGATGGTATGTCAAATGTTAAGGTGGGGAACAGGTTAGGTTATGTACAGTTGAAACAAACTGATTTCTAACCATTACTACTAATGAGCTACACATACTCTTGAGACATGTTCAGCAGGTTGCATTGAGACATGGGTTAGTATCTAAATGGTATCAAAATGACCTTTATCTCCAAAGAATCCTTCAAAGCAACTAGGGGAAAAAATACATTTTCGAAAAATAAAATCACAATTAGGTGCCATACACAAAAGCAGCACATAATCACAGCCAAATAATATTTAAAATACTGTTTAACCACACTTAAAATAAAAAAGTATCTGCAGCTATTATTAGAGAATTTAATCTGAAAATACTTTGAATGTTTTTTCTTCTTCTAGTTACTCCAAAGTGTATATAAAAATAATAAAATGGTTTCACACTGAAATTTATTAAAAACACGTACGTTTTGGTCAAATTGTTCTTCTCCCAAAAAAAATTTGCTGTAATTTCTAAATAAGATCAGGTTGCAATATTAGCACAACCAGCCACTAATTCCCTCCTACCCTACATTACTAGAACAAAGATTATGGAGAGCTGAAATTAAAAAAGCAACTAGGAGGAAGGAGAACCTGGTTTTACCTGATAAAGAAGGAAGGCAATGAAAATTTATGGTAAGCTATTAAATAAAACCTTATGTAGGGTACTATAAAAAGTGTAATAAGGGTAGCTGCTTTTCTTTCCTGTAAAAACAGCCATCTATTTTCTGTATATGAATACATTTAAGACACTTACTCCCATCACCTCATCTAATCTGTTTAAAATAGTAACTCAACAGTTTATCAATCTCTGTCTAAAAAAGTTGTGTCAAAGTTGTCAGAAAATAAGTAGAAGCAACAATGTAGCTGCATTTCTTAGAAAAAACAAGGTATATGCTTCTGAATGTCACCACTGGAAATCAACAGGCTTAAAGGCCAGCATGATTTTACATACCTTCCTGTTGGGTAAAATTACTTCTTATATAACTAAGCCTTTGGAGAGTGGCTATTCACACAGATGCAGCCCTGCACAGATAACACATCCAGCACAGGACGCGGTGCAGTCCTTACTCTCAGCTACTAACAATCACATGCAGCCTACAGGGCTGTCTCAGGGTCTGTGCTTTTTTTCTGGCTTATGAACTGCTCACCTCCTTGAGCTCAACCCTGGAAAAATTTTACAGCTCCAGTCACACATGTTTCCAAGCATACTATTAACACATTTCTTTTTCCAAGGGATGCAAAAATGGAAGCTCGTTCATTAGCAATATCCTTCTCTCAAAAATTGCCTGTTTTCCTTTGAACTCCTAGTCCCACTTGTTCATCAGCAGTTTCATGTATAAGTCTCAGATATCTTATATGCAGAAAAACATAGCTAAGTGTCTAGAAATGAATAAATCATAGTACACTAAAGCTAGGAAATTTTCCTTAAAATACGACACAAGTCTCTAGTGGAGGGAGTCAGTCAGTCTTCTGAGCATGTCTGCTCATTTCCAGTGCCTGCAAGTCACGCCAGTATAATTCCAAAGCAGAGTTTTCTCCAGCTACTCAGTTTAACTTCTCTTAATAAATAAGATATCCTAGAGCATGGGAGTCTGCAATTCCCACGGGAGGAATAAAAAGGGGGATGGTAAGGGAAAGAAAAGATCAGTTACACACAACACATTTTTGTAAGTCTCATAACCTGGGTTTTATTTGCTAAAAAAGGAAAGCTGAGGCTGCCTTTGAGACAGTTATAAAAATACACTGTATCAGTTTCCCTTGGCTCTCTAGTTCATTAAAGGTTTGGGGTTTTTTTCCTCCCTTTCCTGTAAGAAAACTGCCTTGCTACAAAAGGCATTAGAAACAAGCATTGTATTTCAACTGAAGACAGAGAGAACAAAAAAGCTCTCCTAATTATGTTGCTGATTACTTGAACAGTCCTCCATTTGACAATACAATTATACTGAAAGAGAGGAGAATGTCTTCATTACACTGAAAACAGCACAAAGTGTGGCTTTTCTGCTTTAAAATTTAGGGACTCTGGCCTGGATATATAAACTGCACTTGAACTCCTGAAGGTCAGATAAACTTTCTCAAAATACCAGTTTTTCCCCTGTACAAATATCTGTGCTACATAATTCATATTTTATGTTCTTTCCAAGAACTCCTTCACCTCCCAGGAACAAGACAACCTCAAACCATAGCACATTAAAGGTTATAGCCTCTGTTACTGGTTCTGTTTCAATGTCTGCTTCATTGTATTTCTATTTATATTACACAGAAGTCAGCAAAAATTCATTATGATCCTGACACATCTGGCACTGCCAGAGGTGCAATATAGCTCAATATAGCAGGAACACTTAAGCAGCTTAAAAGCAAAGGAAAAGAAACTACCATAGCAAGCCCCGGCTGTAAAGGGTAACTCCATAAAATACTGCTGTGCTCACAGCAGAATGCTGAATGGTGGCCATCCTGATAATAAATCATCATCATCCCAGGTTTAACCTTCAAAATAATTTCAGTATTCATTCTTTAAACCCACTTTTTAACCCTGTTTTCCAGATGGGTGACTCGGGGAGGTTGAGATTCAGTTCCTCCATTTCCTGCAAGCAGTGGAAAACCCCAGCTGGCTTCAGTTTCACAGCTAACTGGGTTCATCTGGTTATCAAGCATGCTCAGCTGCCTACAGTCAGGACCCCACTTTTGAACTGATACTCCCAGATACCATCTAGTGTCTGGTTAGATTTGGGTATATTGCCAAGAACTAAGCACAAGACAAGAATAAACATCTTTTGAACACTGGGAAATAAAGAATTCATCAAAAGATTAGTCAGAAACAGCAGTTTCCCTGTAGCACCAAGTACTGCTCTTCTACTGCAGAATAGGTCTTAACTGATAGCACTGTGTATTAACCCACAGTCATTGGCTTAGTTACATTCATGAGTTTGAGATTTATCTGGTTTCATGGAGCATTAAGTTTCTCTACTTATACAGAGTATAAAAAGTCCATTTGCTCTGTGTCATGTAGGCCTGCTCCACCAAAGCACAGACAGATTTTCTTCTTTACAGTTCCCGTCCCAACTGCAGGAATGTTTGGAGCCCACCCGCTAGCACTACAATGGCACCACAACCTGGGGTCCTGCGACCCAGCAGTCACCCTGTGCTGCCTAATGAAACTCATTGCCTTCAGACACCTCATTCTAGCTAACAGCTTTATGCAATGCAAAGGAAACAAAAAAAGAGCTCAGCTCAGATACTCCAAGTTACCCTATTCAATGAATTCTGACTTAACACCTATGATGTGAACCAGTAGCAGGCATACCTTTAATGAATTAGCTACCTAGTCATACCATTCACCTTTTTAACTATTATGTCCTTTCCACACAAACTTATTTGATTGTTTTAAGATGAAAAGCTCAATAATTAACTGCCATTTAGTTACTTCAATTAATAGTATTTTATAAACAATAGCATATATGGGGAGTGGAACTCAGGTACAATTAAACTTGCTCAATTATAGAGCACTGCAAGCTTGTTTACCGTAACTGCATTAAGTAATTTTCCCCTTCTGCTTTAAAAAAAAAAACCCTCATTTACATCATCCCCAGTGGTACAATTTCAACCAAACTTTTTACAGCTAAGGTTTTGAGGAAGAAAGCACACATTGTGCTAGCAGTCATATGACTCTTATTATACAAATAATCTGAACATTTTTCTATAACAAGGCAGGCATGTTTCCACCATAATTGCTATCAACACCACAAATGACAATCTTACTTTAGAAAAATACCATTCTACTTTCTTTTCCTGCACCAAGTCTACATTTATTAGGGAAAAAAACCCCTCAGATTCTACTGTCTAGCCCTCTTAAGTAGCTCAAAGCAGTTAAGTGCAAGCATTTCAAGCTCTAAAGCCAAGAAAATTCACATTGAGTTTCTCTCCATTACATAACACACATTATCCATCCCTGTGACACCGCATTAAATTCACATACACAACTGCATGTATACATAAATAAAAGGCATGTATATATGCACATCATTACATTAGAAAGCAACAACAGACATTTTTATTTCTCAAGAGATAAACACTCCAACCAACTTACCTAGAGGAGCTGCTTTTTTCAGTAAGCAAACCTCCACAAGAGCACACAGCCCTTGCTCCCTCAGCTTTTTAAAGGAAACACCTGAGCCCTTTCCACCCAGGTGAGCCTCCTAACACCAGCAGCTGGTCTCACCCCATCTTCACTTGTAAAGAGGGGGGGAGGGGGGAAGTGAAGAGAGGTATCAATTTCTGCTGATTTCACCTTGATTAAATTCAAAATCTAAGTTAAACTTGTCATGCCAAAACATTTCTACCTATAAGCCTTCCAATGTTCAGAAAATTCAAACTGAAAGTTCTCTTTAATGCTGTTACCAACTCAGATTGTGCAAGTAATTTCTTAGTTCTTGTGTAATTCTCAAAAGATTTAATAAGCCAGCAGAGAGCCACATATATTCTCTCTACATGGAAAGTTAACTGTATCTTCCACTATCATCCCAATCAATGCTCCATCTCTGTATGTGTTGGGAAAAATGGGCAGCCACTCCATCTTCTATCAAAACTAATCTACTTTTAATGGAAAAAAGTACACATGTTTATGAGACCAAAAGAAGAATGGCTTAGTAGCCTTGTGGTTACTGTATTCTGTGAAATGTGAAGCTTGAGTTTCCAACTGTATCATAAATATCTTTCTTTGTACCCGGTGACATCTACCATAAAGCACATCTAGGCCTTTATAGCAATAAGGTATGATGGGACCCTGCAAAATTCCTCCCAGCAAAAGGCCCTTTAGCTGCAATAAGCACTGTCCTCCTCCTTACACTATTTGCATTAATTTCTGCACAATAACAAAGCTTCAAGAGGTCTTCATGTGGAGATACCCTTCATTGCTGCAGCAGGAAAGAGAATTTAATGAAAATGTCCTATTCCTCAGAACAAAGATTATAACCAGTAGAAATTCACAGAAAATGTGGTAGCAGCACCATTTTCTATGATGCCACCACTTTTGGTTTGTTGGAGTTTTTTTAAAAACACACACCTCTTCTACAGGAAAACTATATATACCTCATTTTACCATATCCTCTGGTGCCTGAATCTCCTTTAGATTCATCTTAGGTGTTTGCCCAGTTCAGATCTACACATTATGTATGGCAGGAATGAAATGAATCCCCCTGGCTAGTTCTAAAACCCTGTTTTGATGAAGTATTTGAAGTACCTACCTACCCATATCCATGTAATTGGAAAGCTAAAAAGTCTCCTAACTTGGAGAGATTCTGACCAGCAAGGCCAAGAGTTCAGCCAGAACTGTAGGTGTCAAAATCCATTATCCATCTTAGTACTTCTTTGTAAGAAATTAAGGTCCAATTGCCACAAACAAAGCAACTGAAACCAACGAGATCAAGTCTGCTCATTTTCAGAAGACAGAACTCCAGTTTGCCTGTAACTTCAGAACCAGCAGATTCATAACAAACAGTGAAAAATAAACGCTGACATTTCAGCATATTTAAAAGGGCAGATTCTATGATAACTGAGGAACTAAAGAACTTGTGCAATATTGAGGTATTGAGAACTTGGACTAGAACTTGTGCAATACTGAGGTAAATCCAGGGTAGTAAATTAGGCCTTTAAATCCCATCTCCTTGCTGTATATCCAAGTATTAAGATAGCTCAATTGCTCCACGTTCATAAAGAAAACTTTTTAAAAACACTAAAAGTACTTAATTTTTTACTTTGCAAGTGTTAGGGTGATATATTACAATGAAGGTACAAACTGAGAGCAAGAACAAAGGCATGTTTCCCTTCTACGTCTGCTGTCCATGCTGTGTAGCCTAACCTTGCAGATTCAAAAGATGGGTAACGTTAAGGAATGTCTCCAATGCTGTGCAATTCTTTCTGTACCTGCAGATATAATGCACCCTTGGTGTACATATATTAAATCTAATTAACTATGACAGAGATATATACCAAGAACATTTTGGATATACCATACCCTATTCAGAGAAGCGCTGCCAGAAAATCTCATTAACGCAAAAGCTCTAGTCATATTTGCTACAGATCATTTCAGACTCTTTAGCTGTTAATCTAGGCAGTTCTTCACATTTTCTGTTCATCAGCTACTTTCCCCACTTAAGAGCACCTTATATGCTGTCCCACAGTTCAACACTTATATTTTATTAGTCAGTACCTTACAAATTTGTTCTAAAAATATTGATCATATTAAGAAAGATCCCACTCTTACACTCAATGGCATTCCTCTGCCCCCAGGCTGGCTTGGCATGACTACTCCCTTGTGGCTCATCCTCTTGAGCCAACAAAGCAAGGAAGTGAAATTTAATAGAATACATGATCAGATTATTTATTGAGCTCTTTTCAGCAGTGAGAGAATGAGAGCCTGGAAAGAAGCTGGAACATCCACTACATATTAGGTATTTCAAAGGTGTTCTACAATTTATCATGCTTCAGATGTTTCGATGTATTTTTCTGTAACATTTTGTAATTTCTTAACACTAAAACTTACCTGCATATTTTATAACGCTCCTTTAATCATAAAATAAAACAATTTAAATTTTGTATTTACATGAACAAAAGTGATCTGAAGTTGTTTTAGAGAAATCTAAAATTTCTTAGTAAAGACTTAGTAAATTCTCTGCTTCTGTACTCAGCTCTTTAGGGCTCAAGTTTGCTAATGGATTGCACAAACCTGCTCAGTTTTCAGCACTTACCACAATGATTTAAAATCAATGGCATTTCTTATGAGACAAAACATGAGAAAATGTTTGCAAGATGAGGGTTTATGGCTATCTGTTTTCAAATATTAAGTTTTTTGGATTTGTTTTTAACTCCTTCAAATATTTAGACAGTTTCCTGGTTAAGACATATAGCATATAAAATACATGCTAATGCAATGTGTAATTAAGATTTTATTGGATCTCCTTGAATGAGCTACATAATTCAGGTACTCATACATTATATTAAGAGGCTAATTAGATATATTTTCATCAAAACAACAATAAATAATCAATTTTACTTCATGGCAACTTGTTTGTGAGCAGCTTACTGTTTAACTGTGTTGTTCATTTTCAGTTATTAACTTAATATATTCTAAGCATATTTATTCCTATAAACCTTTTATTTCCCCTGGTAATTTTTTTTATTTACAACATAAGAAATATGATCTGAAAAGTCAATCCTGATAGGATAGTCATCATCATGAATTCCAAATTTACTTTCTATTAGAGTTCACTGCTGGGTAATAGAGCCAGAAACTCCACAAAAATCTCCTGCCAATCCATCATGTAGGGAATCTGTTCAGAAACTACATATAAGGAGTAATAAAAAGCCCTAAAATAGGTGAAAAATTCTGTCTCCTAAGAACCTACTGATGTTAACATAACACAAAATACATTTGCCAGAAAGTTAATGTAAACAAGCACTAAAACCATGTATTTGTTTCAGGTAAAATGACCCCATGCAGGTATTCCTGCTGCCAGCACCATGTGGGAAGCCTTGCGTGGTGACAGCAGCCCCTGATGAAGACGGAGCAGGCAGAAATCCCTTCACAGAATCAGAGCCTTTTCTTTGTTCTGCTGTTGGCTTTTTTTCTTTTAGTACTGGAAAATTAGGTGCTGGGAATGTTTGGTGTGAGGCGGGAAAGGCGGGATGATGAGGAAAGAATGCTTTTATTGTTGTTTTATATACTCCTTTCTTGCCTCTGAATTGCAAGGGGCTCTGCTGAATGACTCCCTTGGTTCCCTCCAGGCCCATTCCTGGGGAGCAACGCTGCAAGAGTCGCTTAAGCTCAGGATTTCTCAATTTACTACAGTGCTGCTGGATACTAAAGTGGCTGGTGACTGGTAATATTGCAGTTCTTGTAAAGCCCCATCCCCCAGGTTATGAGAAATCTGGTTTACATTAAAGTATGCCTTCTAATCCTTGCACATTCCTCGCCTGCAGAGCTGCCTCCTCCCCGGCGCTCCCGTCTGTGAAGCCAAGACCAGGAAACTCCTTACATGGGTATAATAAGTTCAAGCCTCATATTTCAGCCTGACCACTGGTGAGTGAATCAGAATCAAACTTTTGAACTGTGTGTTTCTCATTGAAACTCACACCTGTTATTTGTTTAGCTTTGCAAGATACTGACTGAATTCAAATGGTAGGAAAACACTTCTCCTTTGAAGACTCTGGTGTAATTTATTTAGCTATTTCTGGCCAGTTCCTGAGAAACATGATACACGTCTGAAGGATTTAAATAAGCTTGTTCCAATTTATATCATTTTCCATTATTAAGTACGGCACAAAAAGAGCAGGATTTCCAACATATTCTGCTGCCTGTGTGTCAGCCAGAAAAAGCCGCGTCTCCTGTGCAAATATAACCAGTCAGCAGAGGCCATCAGCAGGCCTGCCATGGTGAGGCATACAAACTGGAACTGAAACGAGGGGGCTGTAAGTGTTCCCAAAATATCTCATGGAAGATATTAACATCTGTAAATTATACCTGCTTTTTCAATGACAGCAGCAGATTTAGTTGAGGTTCTCTATGACACTGCTAGCCTCAAAACTTTACAGGAATGCTGTAGTCAGTATCTAGTCAGTATCTATAGTCTTCTGAACCTCTTAATATTTTGAATTTGCAGCCTTTCATAGAAAAATTGGGCTGGATGAGAATGAAGATCATCTTCCAATTTAAAAAATTTATACATCAGTTATGTTCTTGCAAACTACTTTAAAAGGCCAATATCCTGGTGAAGAAATTAATAAACATATGATAAACAATTAAAAAAAATGTCCCCGATTATTTTCAGATACCTCTGAACAGCTATTTTGAGAATTGTATCTTTAAACAAAACACTCACTCTTCTTTTAACACCTCAGTGTGTGGAGGGGGTACTGGTTTGGGTTTTTTTAAATCAGAACCAAAACAAATGGCTTGAACATATACACAAAGAGATATAGCTTGAGAACACAGTTTTTTAGAAAAGTAAACCCACAAAACATTAAAAAAAAATAGAGCAACAAGTATCAGAGACCTCACAGCCATTTTGGATCCAGCCTTCAAGTACTTCCCCAGAGAGCCAGCACAAGTTTGGCAAGGTGTCCCATTGACAAAGGCAGCACTTCAGCATGAAAATCCCCTGCATTTACACTGCAAGCAGGTCACAGGGGCACACACTTTACTGACTTGTGCATTCTAAATGGCCCTCCATTTAGGGACGATTTCTCTATTTTGAAAATAGACATCCATCATCAGAGGAATCTCCTATAGCCTTAAGATACTGATACATGGTTACATTTCTGCAGAAGATAAACTGATAAAAATTAAGGAAATTACTTTTTAAGTCTACTTACACAAATCTCGCTGCCTGCTGAAACAATCAGTAGTGTCTTTTCTCACAGATGAATGAGAAAGAATACAAACTCTGGAACATTCAGTCTTGAGTCACATGCAGACTGCATATTCTAATTCCTTTTATTAATTGCTTTGTTGTGAAAAATCACCCAAAGAAATACTTTATCAGTTGCCTCAGCTATAATTTGATATCAAATCCACTCAGTATTCTATTTTTTTCAATTTGTCTTTTGTCTGGACCAAGTTGTTTCTAATTTATTGCTGTATATCATTTGCAACCGGATCCTTCAAGTTTCCTCTCTTAACTCATGACACCTGGTTTTTGTTATTTTAAAGACAGACAAGGACACTAGGGCATTCACTCCACACGTTGTAAAAGCAACACTTTAAAAGGGTGGCAGACATATGCATATAAACAGAAACAAAAAGCCTACTCTGTTCCCAAAACCTTGTGAGTTTAATAGATTTGGGAGTGATTCTGCTTCAACTTGGAAAAGGTTTGGGTTTGGGATTTTTTGGGGGTTTTGATTTGTTTTTCTCCTCGCTTGTGGTGCCATGTGAAGTGGCATGTCACATTTAACATGGCTAACTCCCACATACAGAAAAATAACATTTCAACTGAATTCCCGAGCGCTGTGAGGGCGAATGAGCCTACCAGGAAGCAGCTGGGAGCCATTACTGCCCTGGCCCTGACATTGCCAGACCATATCCGAGAATTACACATGTGGAATTAGAAAACCCACTGAATTTAGTGGGACTAAATTCCTCTAAAGTCATATATGATTTTAAGGTGAAGGTTTAAAATGTTTATATGTATTTAAAACAAATATTGGCATTGGTAATGTCATTAATTTTATATTTTTTACTTATGTTAATGTCACAGAACTTGTCCAAAGGATTTACCTGAGACTGTGTAGGCAAGGAAAGCCACGTTTCCAGCCCAGAAAGAGATGTTAGGTCAGATGTACAGAAGATGTTTCTTGTCCAGTTTTATATCACATCTTCTGTCTACATTTTAGGGCATTCTGTAACTCATATTGAGCTCCTTTTAATTTGTTGGTGTATTAAATTACTAGGAGGAAAGTTCCCTAGCTGGTAATGCTACCTGCTGTGCACCACTGTCAGCCATCTTGCGATGTAACACAATTCCTTTTGAATTTTAAATATGAGCAATGCCAGAGGGCAGGCAGTAACATTATGGATGTGTGTGTTTTTTGTCTGACAACAATAAACAGAGAAGTCTGTCATGGACAGATAGAACATTTTGAAAAATTGAAGACATTTAATTACAGTGTTACAGACTTTGAAGAATTATTAGAACAAAATCTTCTGTGGCAATAAATCATACCTTGCTCACACGCAGCAAACTCTATTGAACCTCAATAAGTAATTTGAAACACGCCATTGTACAAAATTCTGGAATTACAGAATGGGTATTTTCAGCTGTTTTTTTTGTAGTTGGTCACATACTGTTTTTCTGTAGCACTATGAACGCTTTCCCAGGCTTTTGCACTCTGCTGACTTCACTCTAGTGCTGCACTGTCCGGGTAAGGAAAAACAGGAACAAACCCACAGGATTTAAAGGTCTTCTGTTTTCCTTTTTTTAATACTTCCTAAAGAACTAGGACTCAATTGAATTGGTAATGCTAGACTGTGGTTTTCCTTGTGAAAGTCCTTAGGATATACCTTGAAGAAGGAAAAGTAATGTAAATGATTCAAACACGACAGTATACAGGATTTGACACAGTTTGGCCCATTACTTTAATTCTTTCTCTGCTTGACTCTGGTTTTACCTATCCCTTGCAACGTGCTGAGCTCACATTATTACAATGGACTGTCATGTTCTTAGAATCTTAATCTCATTTTATGAGCACTACAGCATCAATATAGTATCACTTGTGTTAATTGGTCCTTCAGTAGTCAGTCACCACTTGAAACATATAGCCATTATTTTCATACTGACAATAATCAAAGGAGAAAGAATTTGAAATTATCTTTCAGGTATTTAAGAACTTGCAAGTGTATTTAACTTCAAACTTGATTAGTAGGTCCACTGACTTCAGCGAGTGATTGAAAATCAAACTGGCTGTTTTAGGGATCAAGTTTTAGAAGCCAATTTTCAAAATACTGTTCTTCAGAGAGCAATATATTTGTATTAAAATTACAATTTGGACAATAGCCAAAGCCTCAGCTATTCTAACTTCCATGTAAATGTTCATTTATGCAAATCTCTAATAACTTCAGTGAAGGGATGCAAATCTATATTAGCAGCCAAGAAGTGATAGACATGACAAGAATCATACTGCTACTGTTTTATTTCGGATGTCTCCTTTAAATTTTTAAGCAAGGAGTGAGACTACCTGCTTCCTTAATATGGGCCTGGACTGATGATAAAGATGACTGTTAAAGACATTTTACATGATCAAGTAATTTCCTATATATGTCCTAATTTCTGCACATGAAAAAATGTACTGTGGGAAGCTGTACTTAGACCCCTTTAAACATTCACTAACAAAGGATCAGTGACCACGGCATTTTAAAACTGCTGCAAGATGTACTGCAAAAAGCATAAGTGCAAAGAGAAAATTTAAAAGCTACTAACTAATTTTTCCTTTAAAGGTCTCAACTATTTCTGAGACGCAAATAATCAGCAAAATATACACTGGGATAACAAAAACAAAATCTATGATCCATAGAAAAGGCCAAAATCACTTAAAACATATTGTGATTTGAAGAACTGGATTTGTGATTCATTAAAAAGCCTGATTTTCAGAAAATATTAATCATCCATGCACTGAAAATCAGGCTGCTGTAAGAATTTTAAAAGTTTTTCTGAAAATCAAGAGCACCCAAACTACTGGGTGACTTTTGAGAATCTGCAAAACATAAAAATACTATATGGAAGCTGTTATTTTTTATTTTTATTTTGCCACTAATAAAACTTGAAAAAGTATGAGGTTCTTTCAGCAAATAAAAACATGAGAACTAAAATTCATTATGGCACTAGGAGTGGACAAACAATTTAGCCAGTGAATTTTACCCTTTTACCTCAAACTACTGACAAATATCAAAATAGCTTTTATTATTCATTTTGTTCTCTAAATAATTCATAAAAACTTATTTCAGCAGAGTTTTTTTTAACGCAATAGTTACCATGTAAACGTGCATTTTGTTGCAAAGGTCAAATGGGTTTCTTGGAATTGTCAATTGGATGTTTGAAAGTTTCAGAGAAGTGGGAAAAGGAAAGAAATTAAAAATGCTGGAAAAGCTTCATATGAACCATAAATCTCAAGAATTTCCACAATATCTTCTCATCAGCTGTTAAATTTTTGCCAAGGACCACAGTGTGCATATGAAAACAAATCTTCACAAATTTGAAATTGTTGTCTATGTTTGAGGACAGACAGCTGATGGCATAAGCCTTTTGCATTCAGTAGTCACTAAGGCAAATTCAGATCTAAAATCTAGTGCTCAAACCTATAGTATATAAAGGAGAGAGAGGGTAGAGTGGATAGGAAATTAAACGTGGCCAAAATTAAAAACCAACAAAACAAACAAACAACAAAAAGGCCATAGTTCTATGTCTAGAAAGGTTTGGTATTCAACAGATTGGCAATTTCTAATGACAAAGAAATAAATATTTTCCCTGGAATGACGCTGAATCTGTGTGAGATGATGACCCATATGGTATACAACATATATGCCTCATGATCTTGATTTAGCCAAGAATGTGATGAAGAATTTTAATGCATTTTTTCCTAGAGCAGAAAGGTAAAATATACTCAGCTATTTTTTGCTATATAAAGTCATAGTTGCTGATGGGTGAGATAACATAAAACCGAGCCCTGGCAGCAGAGCTGCACAGTGCAGACATTCTCTTCTACAGACACACACATTAAAAAATCTGTTTGTTTTGCACTTTTCATTTCCCAGAACCAAATATTTCAGAGATGTTTGTGTTGGTTTCTAAATAGCTTACAAAGTCCAGGCCTTGAAGGTTTCCAAATGGAACAGCAAAGTTTGTCAGTGATATTAATGTTTGGTTTACTTTTCTTCTGAATACTTCTTATTTTTTTTTGTTCTAGAACAACATTTGGATAGAAAGACTACAATGCTTTTTTTGATCTCTTTTTTTTGTGTGTTATTTTTGTTTGATAGCAGATTCTTTCAGCATTAGAATACAACACAATCCAAGAAAATCGCCAGTCTGTTCCAGAATCAGCTAGAACTATCAAAATAATTGCAGTCACTGAATGATAAACCTGCCTTTGGTCTCACATATAAGAAGAAACATCAGCGTTTCATATTCAGAAGCATTAGTTAAATAAAAATCTGCCAATCAACCACTTCAATATATATAACACACTCCACCGTACAAACCTTTATCTCCAGAGGATTTCTGAAGTGGATTAGAGATCACATTGGACTCAGAGAGAACAGACCTGTAAATGGTTACATTTAATAAACATTAGCTTGTTATGGCACTGTTAGACAACCTCTTGCCATTCTCATTTCTAATTTCCATGGCTGTGATTCTGCAGAGAAAGCTGAAAGGGTATTAAATAGACAGCATAATGAGAAACCAAAATGAATTAGTAAGTGTTGTGCAGAGTTATACACACTTTCTCCAGTAGAAATCAGTAAAATCAGTTCTGAACTATTAAGCACTTCCTACATAGAGCTGCTCATGGAAATAGTAGAAAAACATTAATTTATATATATATAAAAAAAATCTATAGAAACATACTGGTTGCAATAAAAACTTGAGAAGAAT
>VZRW01001045.1:781370-835511 GCA_013398125.1 Aegotheles bennettii | reverse complement strand
GTACAGTTTGTAACTTAATGCCAAAGACAGCAACTCCAACTCTCAGTAGTTAAAAAAAAAAAATGTGGTGAGCAACTCAAGTGGAGCAACGCTATATGGCTCAACTCCCAGCTCTGAGTAGGGATCCGCAACCCAAGGAAGCACTTTCATCAGCCTGCTTCTGTCTCTAGCACTGTCTGCACTAACACGTGCTAATGTCAGTCAGAGATGCCAGGAAGCAAAACTCCCAGCACTGAATCTTTAACTATTATTATAAATATTAGCTTGTTATTCTTCTGAAAGTGGATACGGAGACACATGTTTCATTTAGAAATACCTTCCATTGTATCGCCGAAACCCAAAACATTCCATTATGTTTTGAAAGACATTTCATTAAATATTTCTGATGCCATTTCCTTCTGGGTCTCAGGTATATAACCAAGATGTGACTAATTCTGAGATACACGGGTATATCAGTTGTTTGAGTGCTGCTTCTGTCTGAGTACTGGAGTCGAAACAGACAACGTGTATTAGAGTAAAAGAGGAAATTCAAGTCACACTTGTATGTCTTTATGATGCTATAAAGAGGTGTCCTGACTCTAAGTTTTTAAAATGTATTCTGGATGGTCAGAAGCACCATTCTGATGACATCGTGGTCCTTCAGCAGTATTAAAGGAAGGAAAATAGAGTCTCTTCACTTGTATTCCACAAAGAAAAGCAGCATCAATATGTTAACTAGATATACAAAACTGACAGTGGTAGGTATATAAAGGAAAAAACAAGTGTCTAAATGCTGTTGGTTTATAAATTCCCAGTAGAAACAGTTTTAATACCTCAAATTTCTAAGTAACTCACTGACGAGCTGAATTTTGAAGTGTACAGGACGTAAGAACCCACATAGAGGCTCAAACCAAAGGTTCGTCTGGTCCATTAACCTGTCTGTAGCATCAGCAAGAACAAATACCTAGAGATGTGTATAGCAGCAAGACAAACACCCTATGATACTTTCACAGAATCCAACAATTTGTATTTCAGACAATCCCTGAAAAAAGGTGTTTTCTCTGTATTTAGTAAGTCACAATGGATTTATCTACCATGAGCCTATCTTGAGCCAAGGTAAGTTTTCAGGATTCAGAACATCCTGTGGTTAGAAGCTCTGCACAACTTAATTACACATGGTGTGAACAAGTTGCTTGTTCGCTCTGATGTTTTTCTTACCCACTTTGTTCCTACTTCCTGCTAATAAAAAGCACTGAAAAAAAAAATCAATCTCTGCACTGTGCAATGCATGGGACACACTCTTATTTGCCTCCCCAGCTCCCAGTCGTCTCTTCTCTAAGGCTGGGGAGTCCTAGCCAACTTAATTGTTCACAGTCCATAAGCCATCTTATGCTTTTGATCATCCTTGTTGCCTTTTCCTGACCCTTTTCCAATTCTGTGATATTGTTTTTGATGTGGCAGAACCACACACAGCATTAAAGATGCAGATGCATCACAGATTTATCCAGCTGTATCATGAGGTTCCTCTGTTTTGGTCTCTATTCCTTTCTTAATATCTGATATCTGGTCTCCTTTTTATCTACTACTGTAAATTGAGCTAACACTTTCCTAGAACTTTAATTTTCTGGCCTGAGTTTTCCTCAGACTACCTTGTAATTGAGTAGTATTGGTCAATGTTATTCACTAATCCCTTAATTTATGAAGGTTCTACTCTTGTTCATCCAGATGTTCACCCAGAACAAAGGGCCAGTTTAAAAGCCAGTTTAAAGCACATGGAGAAGTCTAAAGTACATGGAAATACAAGAATAAATATTTCTTCCTATTTTTTTTTTACATTTGTTAGGGAAAAAAGTAATTTTTCACAGTGGACTAATGCACTGTTACTTTCTTTTCTTTGGGTTGGGTTGGGCTTTAACACCCCCTTATTTTTCCAGTGACCATCCATTTTCAGTTGCTATCCTTGTCAGGACTACTCTAGATCTCTTTGAAGCAATTTACGACAGGAAAACCCCACCACCATCACCTTTAGATTAGAGTAGCTTCCAAAGTTTAAAAAATAAGACACCTGGAGCAGCTAGCACTTCCCATTGCTAACTCCATATGAGCTTTAAGAACAGCCTACTAAGAACAGAAAATCCAGTGACATTTATGAACAAGCAAACATCATGCGTAAGAAAGATTACTATGGCTTTTCTTCCATGAGATTGGAAAATTTAAAATGAATAAGCAATGAATATGTACTGACTATAATAATATATCAATCTTTCTGAAACACAAGTCTAAGAAGCTTTAAAGATGTTTCCATTTGTCTTCACTACAGAACTGGGTTTTTAACCTTAGGATTTCACTGGCTCCAAAAGGTCTGTCTTGGGATCACATAGGAGAGTTTTCAATAAACTAATGAGAGTCAGCCTCAAGCACAGCCACATACTGTATAATGAACACTTAATTTTGGCTTTCACAAGAGATATGTTATCAACTAACATGTTGCACTAAAATTACAATCTACCTTTGTACCTAGTTGCTGTTTCACAGATTATGGTCCTTGAGCCAATGCAATGCAAAGAATATTAATGCCATAACATGGCTAATCTAATAAATCTTGTCTGCCAACACCATTGCTAGGGAATACTGACATCACGTGGCCTGAGACAAGGGAAGGTTTGTAGATAGCAGTTCAGCAGGCCTTCTCCTTACCAAGAGAGGAAGTCAGAAGGAAGGGCAGCAGCTGGAGCTTTCACTCCAAACACTGTCAGACTGGCTCAGCCTGAGGTACCAGCAGTAGCTTATTGTTCCCTTTCCACACCACTGTTTTTTGGCTGGGCACTATTCTGGGAGTGAGACAATGCCATTCCCTCCCATAACGAAGGCAAGAGAGAGAAACTCAAGATAAACTCATTTCATCAAGAATTTAATTGGAGCCAAGATTTTAGTGCCAATTTGATAAGCGCTAAAGCACAGGACAAAGAAATGATTATATGGATCTATAATGATATACTTGAAGTGTGTATATATATACTCTTCAAATTTTTTCTAAAAGTACAGCATTCAAATTATCAATCCATAGATCTTTAAAAAGATGCAAAATGATGAAAAAATTACACATTGTTAATCCAGTTTGTCTTCATTGAATTTTTTGCACACAATTTTTATTTTCCTATGAGAGAAAGAGACATAAGGCTACTGCAGTGCTGTGACTGCACTGCCAAGTGTGCTGGACTGTTACAGCATAGGTTTGGCATATTAAGAGCAGTTTAAAAGTTCTTGCAGAGATTACAATATCAAGAGTTTAGTGAGAATGGATTAATTTTGTACCATTTTCTATACTCATTAAACTGCTTACTCATCAGTCACACTTTCTGGTTTTTTTTATGATCTTTTGCAAGAAAAATTCATCACAATTATAATTAGTAATATTAGTAATAGAAATAGTGGCAGTGTGGTGGGCATGTTTTGTAATTCATGTTCCATATTATCATGACCAGAATGCACAAGTGCTCTTGTTCTCTAAGAAATCACTATCAATTTAATCATTCTGAAGTTACATCACTCCAGCCCACTGAAAAATATCTATGTTGACTTTAAGAGCAGACAATCCGGATAAGATATCAGAGATATCTGAACAGAACAGTGAAGCAGCAGTGTTTACAGCAGTTGAAACAAGAGCTAACAGTGTTTCTAGCATACTTCATATATATTTGAGATATGAGTTAAGAAATCAGAAATTTTCTATAATCACCTCAGGACTGCTCAGAAATTATTCGTCTGCCCTATTGAGATGACTTATTTTAAAAATATGCAAGTATGCACCACATAATTATTTGTACCAAATCATAAAATACACAAGAAATTCATCCACTGTTACAAAAGACCTTAAACACAGCCATGGGCAATTGTCTCTTCAAAGAAAATCAAATAATCAAAGGGGCTGAACTCCTAAGTAAAATTTTTAAAAAGTGAACAGCAGGAGTGTGCATGCTGACATATAATAAATGATACGTTTACTAAGAAAAAAACTGTACCCTCCTGACAAATTCAGTTAGTAAAAGAGTTGATGTCAATTGTGTTACCTTGTATTGGTACCTGAGCTTATTTTGGCAATTTTTATTCTTTTCTGACATTCATGTTCCCCACAACCTAACTTCAGAAAAATTAGTCTTGCCATTAGCAAACATATCACTGCAAGTATTCAAAGCAACTCACCCTAACATCTTTGTGAATCTCTTCTGATGAGTAAACTGATTAAAGTTTCTCTATATCCAAACTGCTTGTAACACCTCATTTCAAAAGCTTGCTTGAATATCAGTCATGCACAAGGTTTTGGGGGGTTAATTAGGCTGATCATTAGCTATTCTACATGATCTGTAGACACAGATTTGCTGCTCAGACACAGTTGCTTCAGTGGTTACTAAATGTGTGTTCCCAATGCTAAGGTGTCTAGATAAAAGCTGCAATTAATGTGGCATATTTGTAGTGCAACACTTCAGTGGTACCTACTCTATGATCTATCATCTAGATCAGCTAATAGTAACACAGATAAATGATAACTAGGAATTCTGTGTGCGCAGCGTTCAGTGAGCAGCAATCTTATCTCTTTATTGTTTCATCCTATGCACTACTGATAAATCTGCCTAATAATCAGACAATCCTGTATCTTTTCTTTTTCATTAGTTACACCCAGTGATGTAGCTAGTGCATAATAAAGTGCTGTCTACTGGTAGCTTCAATAGTAGGCTAACACACATCTAAGGCAGATATTCTTACCCAGCTAGAATTTCTGTCCTACCAGAACGTCAGCACTTTAGCCATTTGCATGGGATTTCCCAAAGAACAATCACCCCCACAGAAACTCTTGAGAGAGTAAGAATGACACATCCAGAAAGTACTAGATTATACAGACAAGGTGTTATTCCAAAATATGTCAGTCTTAAATGATACACACAGATTTTCTGGTAATCCAGGCAGAAAAATGGGAGCCTCACCTAGTGCATAATGACCAATGTCCAATCTGCATTGCAGTGCAGGGAGCATGGCTTGCACTTGTAACGGCTGTCACATCAGCACGTCAATCCCTTCAAATACACCAACATTTTAACCTGAATTGAGAGCAGATGAAAAATGTGCTGAAGATTACACTTCTACTTAGTAGTGTGTCGGGACACTGGGAATGCAGCTTCCTCAGGCAGTGCAGTGTGCTTTAGTGCCTTCATGGAAGAAAATTTTTTAATGCTCCACATCCATTCAATGCCACTCTGCTACCAACTCAGTTTCCAAATAACGTGTAGCAGGAAGTATACTGAAAGAACATTCCTGCCCTGTATGTTACCAAATTACCAAGAGTTGGCAACTCAGTTTACTGCAAAAACAAGAGACCAAAAATCAGTAGTTGCACTGTGCAATTGTCTGGTTATTCCTTTTGGGAGAATTTTACACTTACACTAAAATAAAAGTTTCAGACATATATAGTGATGGAGCAGCTGTTTAGATTATATCAAGAAGCAACTCCCCAGTGAATTTTTTGCCCTTTTTTGGAGGTGAATTTTCCCTAACCTTGTAACAGCTGAATAGGTTGTACCTATATCTCATTTATGTGTACTCGCTGGGACCACCATGCAAAGGCAGATCTATTCTTAGTAGATGCTATTTTTGGTCACAAGTAGAGAAAGGAACATATTCTTTACCAGACTCCACTTTCTCTCACAGTCTCCATTCCTCTTGGTGTTTATACGACCTCACTCCCAGCTCTAAGATCACATGGACTTTGGGAGCAGACAACCAGCACTTCTCTCAAGATGAGGCCTTGCCTCCCAAGAGTGTCCAAGTCATGGTATCACCTGTACTTGCTTCCTCCAGACCCTCATTCCTGCTCCTGACCTTGAGGACCTTACAAAATAATCCTGACTCTGAATGCTAGTTCTCCCACACAGCTTAGGTTCATCTCAAGAGTCTGAACTTTGTTGAGAATAAATAACAATCTTCACAAAACCAATGAAGGTGGTACAGGCCAAGAGTAACTAGGAAAACAGTAATAACAGTGACTACAGTAATTTTTATTAATTCAGACAGGAGAATTTCAGGACCTCAAAAAAAAATAATCTCTGACTGCAATAAGAGCCACTTGTCTGTTTGCATATCTATTTCTATCATGTGATAAAGAATTTCTTCAGCACAAATGCAAATACACATTACAGGAAAGACTCGTTCATAACCAGAATTACTTGATTTTGCTTTGCGTACTGAACTCAAGCTGAATGCATTTTAAAATGTCAGAAAAAAATAACAGAGCAGCTTATGCACTGGACAGTGAATACATACATTCAACATCTTTTTTGCCATTCAAGCTTAACTGAAAAGCAATTAAGTTCTTGTTGTCATCAGTCTTACAGCTTTAAATAAAATGGTTGACTTCAGTAGCCTGCTAATGAAACTAGCAATTTCCTACAAAATGAAGCCATAAATGTGACAACTTTCTCTGCATTTTGAATCTTATTGAAATAAACCATCAAGAAGTAATTTTTTGAGATCTTTGATATAACACCACTTGCTAAATACAGAAGCTAGGTTTGCACAACATACAGTGCTTCTTTCTCAGAAACAGTTAAATTTAAGGACTGAAATTTCATTCAATGTCCATGAAATAGCATGATGAAGAGTTTTAGAGGCAAAATAAAAGTTTAACATTTTTAAAGAGGTTTTCAAAACTATATTTTTAACTCATTATTAGTAATAAAACTACACTGGATTGTAAAAATTTATTTGAGATGCTGCAGCCTTTCTTTCTGCTTCACATATAAAGTAATCATTCTACCTGAAATAGTGTAAAATGGTAATTTCAAATAAATGTTAACTTCTGATACTGATATAAGCTACTATATCCCAATATATGTACTCAGGGAATTAATGAGATTGGCTGAAGTTGTTGTTTCTTTTACTGATAACTAAAGTTACCAGTTTTCTGGAGCCTAAAATCACAGTTTTAAAGAATGAAGGAAAGAAATTACAGCATACCATGTAGCAGTCAGCTGTTTTGTGAGGCATATTTTAGTACTCAATGATTTATCATAACTAGTCATCTTAATCAAAACTCCTTTAAAGTGTCTTGCTTCAAACCATATACAAGCTAAATGCCTGCCACTTAAAAAAAAAAAAAGGCAGATTTCTAATTTTAGAAAGCATAAGTGATAGCATTGCACACTAACAGACTCTGTTAAAAAAAAATTAAAATCCCACAACTTTAATCTCAGGTTGGCACATGCACAGATCTGTCATCTCCCTTATACTTGTAAGCTCTCCTACCTGCTTTCATGACTTGGGTCACTGCAAGGCCTCAAAAACTGTCCAAGTTTTGCATTGTTTCAGTACAGAATTATGCTGTGCTGTGACACTGCTACTCACTCCACATAAATCAACCAAAGGCTTTGCTTGACAGAAGCTCAGATCATCTTGTCTTCTACAATAACTTTTACTAGTACTATCTGTACCTGTGGGCAAGTGAATGAATATGACTGTACTCAGATGCCCTATTTATTGCTTATTGCAGTTTGCCTGAAGAGCATGAACTTGCCGCACTTCTTGTTTCCTTGTCCTTTGTGTATAAAAGAAATGAACTTTCTATATCTGACACACTCATGCTCTGCCAGAATAAAGATCTGCAGTGGCAGGCCAAATACCTTTGCCAAGGATAAATAAAAGAGTTGGTTATGCTCCTGCCACATCTGAGAGTTGCTGGAAAAGATACCACTTCTACCCTTTTCACACCCTTTAGTTAATTCTCTGTAGCCTCCCCTACCACCTTTCCTCATCTCTGAAATATCTGCTGCTACAACAAGTTAAGTATTCATTCTTTGAATTTTCCCTGATGCTTTTGATAGCTTTGGCATTGGACAGTCAGCCCAGCCCAGCAAGTCTTTGGAAAGCTGCAGTACTGTCTCAGAAGTAACAAAGGCAGACGTTCATCTTGCTCTGCTTTTCTTTGGTGCACAGGTTACCTTTCTGCCTTAAGAACAATATGAATTTGAAGTAAAAAAAAAACACATTATATTTAAAGCTGCCAGCATTTGCTGTGAGAGCTGAGTTCATTAGGGATAACCACTGCAGTTACTTGGGGCCAAACTGTTTACAATTTCTCTACTTTGGGCAGTACTCCTTAGGCTGAGAAGCTCTATCCATACTAATTTGAGTAATTCTTTTTCTGTATTTCAGGTATTCTTGTATTTCATGAACCATTTTCAGTAGTTATGGAAGTGTCTCGGGACTCCAAGACACTTTGCAGCCCCACTACAATTCATACCAAACAGCTGCATAGGCAAAAGTAGCTCCTGATTTAAAGAGCATAAGTATTTTCCTTAGCCAAACAGAGATCAACAAGTTGGATGGGGTTTCACTGAAAATACTTGTCTCACTATAGAGCAGATATAAACATACGTTGTTTGTCTGCAGCTAATTTATACTTTCACTTCTGTAATATTCTTAGTTCCCACTGGGGTAGTAGCAGCCAGGGAAAAGTTAAATCATAATCACATGAGTAAATTATCAGTGACACCTAAAAGCAGTTGCAAACTGCCTTATCATTTCAATTAAACTGAGACCTCAGCTGGTTTATGTCTGCATTAGTCAAGCAGTACCAATCGGTAAATTATTACAGAGATAAACACCATAAATCTTCATTGACTAACAATGATGAGGAATTTCCTGCAACTTCCTCTAATTGATCCTTACCCTGGACTTTTTATACCCTCTTGACAGGAAGCACAGCACTGCAATGTCTAGGAACCACATTCTGTACTTGCCTATTTCCTGCTCTTTGGAAATCAATCATCCTGTTGGTATCTCTGTTAGTGTTTACATATAGATAGAACCAAATCTGTGCACAGAAGATTAACAGTAATTCTGTCTAAGAAATGCCTAACACCTTTATAGTGCTGATCAATACACAGGTTTTAAAAGCTTATACTCAGAGACTGAGAAGCTATGTCCTACTGTGTTACAGTAAAAGAATAAAATACTGTTAATCCAGGTTCAGATGCCTGCCATTTGAAAAACACCATGTGATATGATGAACAACTAATCATACTTAACACAGCTTAACACTAGTTCTTATTACATTTCTAGCAACATTTGGTGGTACATTCTCTGGTGGGAAATTGTTCAGACTTTTCAAAATAGTTTTGGGTAGCATGAAATTCTAGTTCATAATAGGAACATATAAACTACTCTACCACCTATTGTTATATCACAAGATTTATCAGAAGATACAGTGCTGAAATGATGTGTCTGTCCCTACTCAGAAAGCAGCTGGTAATATAATATGTAAAAAAAGTACCACTCCTAGGGTTTGGGTTGTTTACCAACTACTCATTTTCAAAGGCCCTTACTAGGGACAAGTAATTCCCAACACTCCTACTATAGCCTGATACATAATGTATAAGGTTATAGAAAATGTGTATTCATGAGACTTGTTTGGCTTTTGTCAAAAAGAACTGTGAAAAATTATGATGGAACAATTTTCATTTCTGACACATTGTTTTTATAGTTCATTCATGACTGGGAATTGAGGGGTTTAGAATTTTGTCTGCTGCAGATGTTGCAGAGAGGAGAGAAGCTACAGAGCTTCTTACTTGCTGCTTTGTTGCTGACAGTGACAGAAGACCTAAAGGAAATACTTCTCTTGGCATTAAACATGATGAGTAAATCCCTAGGCTTCTCTCCCACTTCACTGCATTAGAAAAGCCATGCACAAGGCATTTGGAAGCACATAGAAACAAGTATGTTGTATAAGTAGAACTGGCCTATAGCAAGAAACGTTGAGTTTCAAGACAAGATCCTGAAACTGTTAATAATAATAATAATAATAATAATAATAATAATAGAATCTAGGTAAAAACTCATAAAGCTTATTAAGCCTGGTAGATAAAAAGAATATTTTCTTTTTGGATAAAACTTTTCTTTAATTACTTTCAGTATGCACATCAACTCTTTTTACTACATTTTCTTCATCGAAACATTTTTTCAGAGGTTGTAACTGCCAGTGTGACAAATTCAGTGACAATTAGGGAAATCAGAATCTTTTAAAAAATACCAATTTCTCCATTATGAGAAAATAAAAAAAACCCCACAACACAGAGAATCCATTTAAATTCACAGCTGCAGTCAGCTGTCAGGTAGCTCAATTAACTTTGATCCTTTTGGGGTGATAAAAGTTCTAGAGTACAGCAACAGCATGGGAAACCTTTCAGCTTTGGTCTCTGTCTGAGCCGTATATGCACACAGTAGAGTTTGTGAACTTACCTCCCGTGAGACTTGCAGAGACTGCAATAGCCAGACACAACATACTTGCACAGAAGATGGAAATATCTGTCTCTTCATCTCCGAATGCCTGGTGTAACTCTAATATTTAGTATTGTAACTGTTTTATTTACTCCACATTTTTATTTTGATTTCAGCATGTGAAAAACATGCACCCCAGGATCCAGTGTCAGAGGCAAATTCCAAAAAGGGCAGACCAGCCAGGTTTGCTTATGCAGAGCACCTAACTCCACCAGCCAAAACCCCTCTGCAAAACGCCAGCAAGAATCCATCCTCACCTAGGAACCTCAAATAGCAGCTAGCTCTGACATGTGATACAAAGGCCAAAAAGCAACTCTTTGGCTAAGTTTAAAAAGCTGTTTAGGTCAAATTTCCTCTTTAAAATTGGCATTCTTTACCTAAATCAAAATACTTTCTGCATATGAAACATATTTTATATATCATTCCAAATAACATTTTACCAATGGCTTTTGCAATAGTATCAAATCTCTCTCCTGGAAACACCTACCCTCAACAGAGGATTCACATTCCTTTCTTTCCAGCCACAGCCCTGTGGTCACAGCCATCCTGTAACCGACAAACACAACCAACTGCTTCACCTCCATTACTTCCGCCAGAGCAATCCCAACACAAGGCAGAAATTCTTCTGTTATACCACAAAAGCACAACTCCACACTTCGTATTATTAATTTGATCCCAATAATTCTGTTACTCTCCAGACAACGCATTCCTCCTACACAACACTCCAATCCTCCTCTCTGATGATGATTTCAACTTTATCATCAGGAAATTTCTTTGCCATGTTCCCACCTTAGTATCAACACCATTGAAGAAGATATTTGTGTGATCCCATCTTTATTTCAAGAATTCTGTGACTACTCTCCTTTTATCCAGACAGTCTTCCCTGGCTCACATTCTCAGCTATCTCCTTACAAGTTCACTATTTCAGAATTTGTCTTTTCACAGTGCATACCTAATCAGCTCCTCAGACACACGCAGACCGGTTTACATCTAGAAAGCCACTACCTTGTCTAAGAGAGAAAATCTATCTAGCCTAAACTGTTTTTCATTGCTTTTAATACCACTCTCTTTTATCTCCAGTTTCTTCAGTGTTTGTTCTTTAACAACACAAAGCCAGCCAATCCTTCTGATATAAAATATTAAATTCTCCACCTTCTGCTTTTACATCCTATATGGCAATATCCATATCTTTATACACATTACTAAGCCTTTCACTTTCCTGTCCAAGTTCTGTAGTATTCTCCTCCTTCCTTAAAAGCCAGAAAAACACTCAATTTGTTTTCTTTTCCTTTTTTCTTTGCCTGCCTCTTGCCAAAGCAAATCCATGCCTGATTATAGTTAGGAGAAAAACATTTCAAGATTTGGTTTCTTATAAAGAGATGTCTTATGGACACCTGTCTAGAATCAAAGGGCTATACCTGCCATTATATTGTCTGTTAAAATGTGAGTCTGAAAGAAAGATATTTGTTTCCTTGTGTTTCCTAGAACATTATCTTTTATTTGCACTTGAGAGGTTAATGAAGGAAGACAGGTTTTTCTTCTGTTTCTTGTTGCTGAGGGGGGTCTTTTTATCTCTGAATTTTTAAAATGTGAGAGAGACATAGCAATGCAAGAACTTTGAGACAGATTACTGTGCCTTTTTTTCCCCATCTGCTGCTTCGGGCACTGAGATATTTATAAGGTAAGAAACAAAACTGAAAATATGAAGTTTCAAGAGAGCAGTGACAAAGTGTAAGAACTGTTTCTATAACAGGCATGGTTCATGAGGCATAAAGACATCAACTCTTAGTTAAATGGAAAACTAGAGAACCAAAGACACCTTAATTAAATGTTTGGTGTAAACATTTTGATTATTAACTTTCACAAGAAATAGGCAATAAACAGAATAAGCTGTTATATATATGCATGTTAAATGGCTAGATCAATTTTCCTTCACAAGGCCAAGCTGGCCCGTTTACAGAAAATTACGTGGAAACCTTTTGGCCTGCATCACTGAGACTATCTTAAATCTCTTAGGATTTATTTTTTAAACTAAAAAATACCAAAGTTTTTTAAAGCTTTGCTTTATTAGAGACAGAAAGCAAAAGCAATCACTAGTCTACTGCCATTTTCCATGTGCTTAGCTCATACTTTCAGTTTATGTGGATAATTAATATATGATCATTTAATTCCTTAAGATTTTAATACAAGAGTTTTAAATTAGTCTTACTCAATGACCATTTCTCTTTATAACCTGCCACAACTCTGATTCCCTTGGTATCCTTTTCATACTCAATAGCTTTTATTTTTACGATCAGATTTTATCTAATTCAAAGGCTGTTCCTTTTTTATATTTGAAGAGTACATAGGCATATATCATTCTCTTAAAGCAATACATCATTCAAAGCTATAAAGATGTAACCTTCTCTGTGGAAATCCAGGCCAAAATTTTTTTTTATAATTTTTTTAATCTATTTTATCAATTGTTTCAATTTCCACTCAAAACCCAAGTAGATTTTAAGAGAGTATTCTGACAAATTAGAATGAAGTGATTGCATTGATACTTGCAAAGTTCAAAACCATAAAACTCAAATTACTGTTCTTTCATTTGCTGTGATTGAGCAAAAGGAATCAAAAGCAGTGCACAATCTGGCCAAAGGACTTAGACTATTTCAATTTAAAATTTAAAAATACATCTAAACTGCTCCTGAAAGTCTATTAATACATGCATGTATTATAGTAACATGCACATTTTTAAGACTTTAGATTACTACTTGCTGAAGTAAGATACATCATAACCGGAGGCATGCAAGTATGACTTTAAAGCATTGGCCAGTTTTGCTCTAGAACAGCAAGTAAGTGCATTAGGGAATGGGGAGCTACATAAAAGCAACTTAAAGCTATTACCACGCTCTCTATCATCATTCTCAGCTGTCCCTGATAGTCTGTGACATCTGCGACATCTGTGATGTAGCCTGGAAAAATTCCCCATGTCCCCTTTTAACTTTATGCTTTTTTCACTGAACATTATTAAGTAGGAAAAAAGAAATCCAGAAACAAACCTGACACAACATTAATTGAAGCCTAGTGATTTATGTTTGTTTTCTTTTCATCCAGACCAATTCAATACCTTTCTGAATCTTTTATGATGCTTGTTACAGACCTTACACCTGATTTATTTCACAAACTATCCTCTGAATCATCCCAAATGCAGATGTATTTGTTTTAAAAGACTTTGCTGAGACTTGGAGATATTCTTCCCTTTCTGTAAAGGCTACATAAGCATCGTCTTAAATTATTCTTTGCACAGGTATACAATGACAATTTCTGCTATTACAGAGTTCAGACAGGTTAATTTTTATCTACCCACATGGTAGTAAAGGGAGAAAGTACAAACCATTTTCTCCTCTTTCTCTTACAAAGGAAGACTGTGCTGACAAAGAAAGTATTTCAGCAGTTTAGTGGAGCAAGGCTAGAGAACGATACACAGAGAGATGACCAAGGACAGAGGGGTCTCTATAGATGATGTGGTAGCCGACATATTCTTACATTTTTACTATAATTTCCCAATAATCTCTCCTAAAGCTTAGTTAATAGTTGTTTATGGATAACTTAACTTTTTTTTTCAGGGGCAATTCTAAAAGAATTAGAGGTATTTTTCAATGGGAGAAAAAAAAACAGCACCAAGCATAATGTTTCATTAATTTCAAAGTTAAACTCTCAACTTTGATGAGGGTTTCGTTATATTTCTCTAAGGTTGTTTATGCAGAGAGAGAATAAAAAAAATGAGTATTGGCAAATATTCAAAATATCCTTTCCTCATCATTGCCTCAGCTTTAAGATGAGAAAGCACATCTTGCATTAATTTCATCTCTCAAAGGAGACAGGTTGTCTTCTTTAGAGCTACTTGTTCAATAAACAATTATTTTTACAATTTCTCCATTTTACAGTAAGAACATCGTAATACACAGTAAAAGCGTAGCTTGCTACACTTAGCTAACCAGAGAAGAATATATAAAATACCCCATTACTTTTCTGGTGCATGTGCAAACACAAAATATTCAAGAAATACCCCTCAGGACAAGAGGAAACGGCTTTAAATTGCAACAGAGCAGATTCAGATTAGACATTAGGAAAAATTTCTTCACTGTAAGGGTGATTGGGTATTGGAATAGGTTGCCCAGGGCAGTGGTAGAGTCACTGTCCCTGGAAGTGTTCAAGATGCATCTGGATGTGCTGCTAGGTGATATGGTTTAGTGGTGATGTAGGTAGGCAGTTGGACTGGATGATCTTGAAGGTTTCTTCCAACCTCAATGATTCTATGATAGGTGCTACTATCATGAACTTGCTGATGAAACACAACACTTAACTGCCCAGTAAAACTGTTTCCTTCTTACAGAACAAGACCCTCAGAATATGTAAGTCTCTTCAAGCCTGAGTTTTTCTAGAGATGTTATTCCCAAGTGAACAAGTAGCCCTCAGGACAGCTGAGAACAGTAACAATTAGGTTTATGTGTGCACATCTGATCATGAGAGCAGATTTGAAGTAGCCTGCGTAGGCAGGCTGACTCAGTGACACAAGCTTACATGTTAATATCCTAAAATATGGGAGAAATAAAGTAAAGCAATTCTGTAGCAAGAAGTTCAAAATACTACACTCTGGCACCAACAATTAACTGCACAAATACAGAATGAGGAACAAGTAGCTGCACAGCAGTGCTTCAACAGGCAATACAGGGCTATAGTAGGTCACCAAATGCACGTGAGCAAAAATGTGACATTACTCTTGAGGCATAAATGGCAGAGGCAGACATAACCCCAGCATTGCTCTTGCCCAGCACTAGTAAGATCTCAGCTGGAACACCATGATCAGATTCGGGCATCACTAGCCAAATAGAGAATATACAGAAGGGATGATCTATAAAATTTGAAAGAAAAGGTAAGATGTGTTTTTTACTACTCTAATCAGAAATTGGTATTAAGACTGTTTCTCACAGTAAACTGTTGCTATGAAATGTAGAAAAGAAAGCCCAGTACTGCTATGCTTCAGAATACAACATTTTTTTTAATGATAGGCTTTTGACATTTTGAGAATGTGCTTAGCATTTCAAACATTTAACATAGTGAAGAAGCAGAAAAGTCAAATGGTGTAACAATATGCCCAGCACTTTACAAAACACCTGAAAATACCAGTCATTTCATAAAACACTGTTTCACAATATGATTAATGTATATGATTAGTGTATGTGGACACACAGGTAGTGCATTGCGGTACGAAAGTTTGATTTAAATCCTCTGAAATTCCCCTTCTTCAAACAAACAAACAACAAAAAAAAAAGATTAGAATGAGAAGATAATCAGAGAATGAAATCATTATGGTAGTAAGACTTGCAAAGATGTTTCTCACATCTGTAATGAGGAAATACAGCTGGAGAGAGAAGACAGAGGAAGCAGAAATTCTAAAACATCCAGAGCACTTTTTGTTCCTTTGATGGTTCTTTCAAACCATCTATGTCTACATTAATTGGAATAATTTATGTATATCCGCATGAGTATTTTGTCTTCCAAAACTGAAGTTCTTAGTACAACATGTCCTACCGTCATGAGTCACGACACACAATCAAGAAAGCATAGTTTTGGTAGTTCAGATGTGAATTATCGTTCAAGGATACATGGTTCAAACAATTTACATTTTTGTGGTTTTATTTTCATGCCCACCTTTTGCTCCTGCAATCCCTTCCATACAAAAGAAAAGCACAGTCCACCACATAATCTCTGAGCTTTCTTAAACTTTTTAGTAGACAAGATGAGCAAATATCTCCACAGTTTTCAAGGATGCAATTAAGATGAATGATCTGCACTACTGACTTGCAGACTGGGTGGAGTCATTTACTTACACAGCTGTTCATGTTTCCATGTATAGCTACCAGTAGACAGATTAGGAGGATATGAGTATAAATTATTTTAAATTATTATTAAGATTTTCAAAAACATGCAAACCAATCTAGATAACAGAAACAGACTCCCTTTTGTTTTCCTCATCAAAATAACACATTTTCACATTATTCCTCCAAACTATACACAGTTGGTATGTAAAATATATTGAACATAACTATGGATCATGTAGATTGCAATAAAAACCATCTTAGGTGTAAATTAACTCAATATTTATCTCATCTAATATGCAAATTAAGACAATGTATTCTCATTAACATCGGCTTCATTTCCTTTAAGCTAAACTAAATCTCCAGCCAGAGCAGAAATAAAAAGAATATCTGTAGTTCTCTTTGAAGCTAATGTGTGTGTGATTAGCCTCCCGCTTCGTTATGAAGTGGTGTGATCAGGAGAACTTACCCTGGCTGAAGCACAACATAAATGTATGCAACCCAAAACCCAAAGACATGCTTGGTATGGTTCTATATTATGCACTAATAAAAAACCAATCAAGAAAGGGTAAATTCCAGATTGCTTCTGAAATTTAAATGTGCAATAAAATGGAAAAGCATTTTCTCCAGGCACACTTAACAAAAACAGATATGACATAGACCTTGCTGACAATCTGGAAAGCGGCAAGAAGGTTTTTCAGGAGATAGTGCATCTTTTAAGCTCTGAAGTGTATCACTTACTGCAAACCAGTGCATCTGCTTTGTGGAATCTCTGTCAGTATCAACTTGGTATAGAAGCATTTAGTCTTCTGTTTAGGTTTATTAAAAAAACAAAACCCCACAAAAGCCTTCATCAGAACAGCACTTCCAACCAACAGTGCTGCAACACCACCCCAGCCTCCAAAGATTAACCTGATGACCTGGCTGCCCTGCTAAAGAGGACAGCATATTGTTACTTATTAAACTAGTTTTCATCCATCATAGTCCATAATGATAGGTTTTGATTAGCAATTTGAATTCTAACACTTACACACACTACCTGTATTCAGCTGAAGCCATCAGCTATGTGCCTTCCAGCAACCTTAAGGAGCTGAAAAGTAGAAAATGTTGCAATTTGGGATTGTTGTTAATTTCCATATGTTGCTAAGCACTTCATGTGTCACCAGCACAGGGAATTGAGAGCTCTCAAATAAAATTATGAGGGGAAAGCAGAGGTCACACAGCAAAATAAAGAGAAGAAAGTTGCTCACTAAAGTGAAGGAAAACAAAAGAGGAGAAGATCCACCTCTAAATCAGCTCCTACAGAGAGATTTGACTGTACCAGATCTGATAGCAGATGAGCCCCTAACAACTTTAAGAACTATAGATACAGACGAGGGCTGTACAGACACAAGGGCTGAGACTTCTGCTGCTGGGCTGTGCGAGGGAAGGGAAATCTGCAGGGAAAGCCTGGCAGGGCTGGAGTTCACGTCCCCTCACCCCGGTGCCTCCTCTCCTGCCAGCCGAGAAGCTGCATGGCTGTCAGTCAGGCAGGCCTGGGAGGAAGAGAGGGGGCAGCTCTACTTCAGAAAACAAACAAATTCATCTATTTTAGAAGCCTTCAAAACAGCTTCATATGCTGTTCACATGGCAGGATTAGCTAGGGAAGAGATTAGAGTTATAGCAGCTTGGTAAAGGGCTGGTCCCAGGATTACAGTTGTGTGCCATGACGTACAATGGGGACTGTAAGACTTTCCGTGTCAGCAGTGGATCTACCACCCCTGTGAGAGATGTGCTGATGTACTAGAACCAGCTGGACCTCCCTTAAAGTTTCAGTCCTAAAAAAGAGTAATAAAAACACTCAATCTGTACTTCAATAGCACTAACCAATCTGACCTACTCCAATTCCCATCACGAGAACACTGCAGACTAGAGTCAGCCATGCTTGTTCTGCAGATGGAGAGCACAGGGATACCTGGGGGGAGGCCACCATCATGGATGCTTCTGCCAGTAGGGCACAACACTTCCTGCTGATTAGGGCTCTTTTCATCCAGCTCCGCATCATAAACAGCTGTGGCAAAAGGGCAAATCAACTAAGCAGACAGGTTTTATGTTCTTTGTGAATTATCTTACCAACTTCCCACTGTTTGCATCATCACCACCATTATTATTATTGACAAAAGTTTGCAGTTCAGGGCCTGGGTCTGTTCATCCCTTATCTCTTTCAGAGTTGAGAGGCTAAGAAAACCTGTCCACACGAAACAGATTTAGCCAAATTGTTCCATATTGTCCATGCAATACCAATACCTTATCTATCTTTAACTGGGGCTAGATATTACTAGTTTCTTTTACGACCAAGACAAGCCGAGTTCCTCCAGACAAACCTGATAAGTCACTCCAATATGTACCCAAAAAGGTGCAAAAAGCACTCGCAGGGGTATGTGGCTGATTACCAGCACTCACTTTTTCTTAAGGCATGGTCAGGAACACAGAGTACCAGAAACAAGAACTAAGAAAAGCCATGTACAGCTTTAAAGCCAGCAGAGAATACTAGCATTTTAAAAACCTGATAGTGTTTTTATGGTTTATAAATCCATTTTGTTTTATTTTCCTTCATCCTATTTGTGGCAGACTCGTGTATTCCTACTAAAAATTCTTTTCAACCTCAATGTTTTCCCTTTGCAGTGTAATCTTGGGGGGAAAAAAAAAATCACTTTTCACATTACTGAAAAGCCATATAGTATGTTTTATAGTCTCCAGCACCTGGGAAAAAAACATAACAATTGAGTGATATGGCATTTTGGGAAGAACATGAAGGCAATCTCTAAATGAGATTTGAGCTCATAGGCAGCTTCAGCACACTCCGATACTAATCTGGATCAGATCTCACTTTCAGGAGTGATGTGAATTCAAAGCTTAGGCCATTTTCCAACTAGAACAAGGTAACAGGATGCTTCTGCCAGGTAATTGGAAGATATGCACAGGTTCTGACCCTCCATGTCAAGCTTTTTAACTAGAAATCTGTTTTCTCAATGCACTTACTCCAAGTTCCCAGTTCTTCACCTCATCCTTATAATCCCCAAGGTCCTCTCAGAAACACCCCTCTCCCAGCAGTCTCCTTTCCCTATCACTCTTGTAGAGCTGTGCTTTCTTTCCCGAGGCCTCATTGCAAACTGTTACGAGCACCTCCACCACAAGTCCTTTGCCAGGCACCCTTCAAAGATTTGGGATGCTGACTAGGAACGCCTACTGTTTTACCATGCTCATATATTGTGGAAGATGTGTCACTGTGTCTGTTTCTGTGTTTCCCCAGAAATCTTCCCTTTCAGGAGTGCAATGACTCCATAAAGCCACTGGTGACCACCCCCAGCTGCTCACACAACATGGCCAGAAAGCCAGCCCTGTGTTCCTCTGAGAAAAAGCATGCTATCTTGACGTCTTTGTTCTGGAGAAACAGAACACTTTCTCACGTGAAAACCTCACCTTTTCAGACCTTGCTTTTGCGTCTGAGAACTTATGAAATTATAAAGTCAATCATCTCTGCAGAAGGAGCCTATTATTTGTCCAGGGCACCAATTTCACCTAACAGCCAGGTATTAAAAGACACGAGCCTTGAAAAAACAGAGGAGTTGAACAGAAAAAGCAAACCATGCACATCTTCTGGAAGAAAAAATCCAGCCACACAAACATTAGCATATAGAATTGATATAATGCCATCTAAACAACGTGTTACAGGAGTATGGAGCGCTGATAAAATAGTTTGGTGTCCTGTGGAGCGAAAGCAGCATAGGAAAAAAAAACACCAAACCACAAGGTTCTGAAGGTCAGTTCAAACAAAAACTGAATTTTTTGATGTATCTGAAATTTTGAAAGTTGTTTTTTGTTCTGATATCACAGGAAAAACTGGAAATTTGTGTCTTTCACAAAGCAACACATCTTGAATATTTTCTCACATTTCCACAGCATCCAGTTGTAACTCATCCGTGAATTTTGCAGGAGCCAGCTGAGTTTTTTCAAATATTAAAATCAACACTACTGAGAAGCAACAGGCAAAGAAGAAGATTATCTTTATATAAAACCAGATTTTTTTTGCCAGACATGATGGAAATTAGCAGTTGATATACATGCAACATTATGTAATTTAGCATTAAGGAACCCCAAATCGATGTGGAAGTAACAAGCATTTGTATACAAACAATCACACCTGTTGGCTTGTAAAAGTAACAGGTAAGTAACTGAGCTCTCCCTCATCCTGCCCTCATAAAAATTACAGAGATTTCTGAAGAAAATTTCTCTCTTGATTTTCTTTCTTACTATATGGCTAGAATAATAGCTTGCAAGAAATAGACTGATCGAGCTATTTGCCTTTAATCAGGATTTTCCTGTATAATTAACAGAAACCTCCTATGCCCAGACATCACCCTATTAAAAGTGACATAAAATGGAACCAATAAATAATACTCTGATTAGTCACAAATAAAAGATCAAAAATATAACATTTTAAGAGCCACACTCAATCAATTATCAGTATTAAGTAGCAATTACTGAAAGCTTAGCATATTAAAAAGTTAAACTAAAAGTGCAAACAGAAAAAAAAATCTATTTGAAAAAGGTATAATTAAGGAATTTCTTAAATCTTGTGCAATCTGTGTCTTGTGTCCCACATACTTCATTCCTATATAAGCATTTGTTTGCTGGGCTAAAATGATTACATGCTGCATGTTAAGAATGACATGATGTAAGTGTCAAGTTATTCACATCTTTAAAACCCTTGCGCAAAGAATGCACTTTAAAGTAGTCAACATTTCAGTACATAAAAATATTTTTCAATAACACAAGTGGTTCATTTCTTATTAATTGCTCCTGTCACAATAATACCAACAGCACTGACACGTTTTCCTGAGTAAACACTGCTCGACAGATAAGCTAGAGATATTTTAAATACTCCCTCACTCTTGGTCACAAAGGCATTTCTTAAAAAAGAGCTGTAAGTCACTGCTTATTTCTAATTACATATTTCTAGACATTCACACTAGCGAGGTTCTGTGTCTAGTGCTTCTTTCAATGAGGTAGAGAAGTCTCCACTGCTGAGTGCACACACAGTAGTTAATGTGTTGCATCACACAGCAACTTGTATTCAGTTGTTCTGAAAAAGAGAGTTCCAGCATCTCAACTCAAACAGTACAGACATCCACGAGGTGTTGCATGGAAAAAACCCAACATACCAAAAAGTGCATTTTGGTGTGCAAGAAAACTAACAAAACAATGAATCAAGTACTTTCATAGAATACTGGTAATTCAGTTGGTGGTCTGCCATGTCCCATATCTAAATTGCATGGCATCAAAAAATGATAGGAGCATCAGCCACAGGAGAGAAGAGTTTCAAGTCAGACGGTCTATGTGCGCATGACTTGAATACCTACTTTTATTATTTCTGTATAAACAACCTTGGTTATTTCAGGAAGAAGAGATTATTTTCTTTGAGTAGTTGAAGTAAATGCAGGACATCAACATCTGCAATTATATGTGTACATAAATGGATGCTATGTACTAATAAGCTACCACATAACTGAAGTGATTTCAGCTGAACCTAATGCACAATAATCAGTATGCCACATAATTATCTAAATCACAGTATCAAAATCAATGAAGAAGGAACAGTAACTTTCAGACAAAATAAATATGCATACGCACAACATTCACAAAGTGGGGCTCATAATTCTTTCATCTAAGGACATGACCTAATTAATTCCATCTTAATGATAGAAAATATTTCCTATAAGAAAAAAATATCTTTGCATAATCAGATGTTGTTACAATTTGTATTTTTTCTAGCTTATGCAAAAATGACCCATGAAGGCAGCTGGAGTTTCAGTGCTGCCATGGATAGTCATCATCCACAATGTTGACTAAATATAGTCCACTATTTTCATTTAATTTTATCTATTGATTCTGGTATTCAAAGGTTGTGATGCTATGTATAGCATATGTAAAATATGGTCTTCCTTAGTGCTATTTCTGCACACAACTGTGAAGCAGAACTAATACATTTAACTGATAAATACATCAAAGGGAGCATGTCTAAAGCAATAAACATCTCCTGTGGTGGTGATGTTTATGCACTACAGGAGACATCTTGCTGAGTACGTGTGTCCCTTTGATGTAGTTATCATTATTATAATGAAAGAATTAGTTGACTTTATTGCTTTTTAAACACCACTGTTGTCCACTATAGCTCCATTAAATGTAGCTCTGTTCATTAATAAAGTGAATGGAGTGGTATTCATTTAAGTCTGGATGAGATTGTTGGTACAATGGCTATCACATCATAAATCAAACTCTTTTTCCTCATGCCCTCTTTATTCTAAGTCTACCACTGGGGATCAACAGATTTGTGTTTGCAGAGATTCATATACAATTTACATCAGCAGACTGACCTTGAAAGTTCTCGTAATTTTGGAAGACTCACAAAACTGGATTAATCAGTGCACACAGAGAAACTCATTCTGGATTCAAACTTTTATATCTCCTTGAAAGAACTCCCATAGTTTCCATTCATTTCTGTTTATTAAATCTCACCATAAATACAAGCCTAGTAACAAGTTTCTGATTAATCTGAAATAAACACTGCATGCTGCAAAACAGCCTTACCACAATAATACATGCAGTAAGTGTGTTCCCCAAAACATGTGCTCATGCATAACATTTTGTGATCAAATATTTATGCTCAGACTTCTAAAATACCAGTACTATGCTCATAGCCAGGACTTCAGGAATGATACCTTCAGCTTCAAAGAATGGAAATGTAGACCTAGCAAAGTACGCTTCTTTCTGCACTCGGTCCCTAAGTTCATCTTCCTGTGAAAGTCCTGAGTGTTAGTGCGAACAGCCTTCTCGTTCTGGAAATCAGTTGCATAATGAACACCAGATCCTCTTTTCTGAAGGATGCTGATAAAAATCAGCATTGGAACAGGTTGTTCAGAAGCCGAACATTCATCCATGGAAGTTTAAGAGCTGAAGGCTAGATAACAGAGGTGCTTGACCTGATCTAGTTGTGACAGTTCACTTTCAAGCAAGAGGTTGGACCAGAGAACTCCAGGGTCTCTACTATGACTCGATTCTAAAGACCAACGATTTTCACACATGCAATACTGTAAGCCAACTTCAGAGGATGCTCTAGGAATATCTTGATATTCCTAGATACAGGAATATCTTTTAGGTGTTTTTTTTCAATAGACACATGTGAAACTGTACAGAAAGGCAAAGTGCAGAAACAGCACAACAGGTAATGGGAAAAGACATAAGTGCAGAATTAAGAAAATCCACCCAAACAGATTCCCCGAGTGTGTTCCAAAAAATCCTGTAAAACCATTTCTTGGGAAGGTCAGATTTGAAGGGATGACTGTAATTTCAACACATGTCTGCAGAGGAAAATTCAGTAGAGTAATACAAAACTATGTTTTCTACCACAGAAGTTTGGAAATTACTTTTACTAGGTTAGAAACAAGCTACATTTATAATTAATATTTAATATTGGAAATTGGTAATCGACTGCAGCATGAGCGGAATTTACTATCACAGACTTCTAAATATTTAGCATTTCAAAGTAGAGCACATGAAAATATTTAAAACTTCTATTTAAAGAGAAATTAATCACTCAACAAAACATAATTAAACATTCTGATGCACAGGTCAAAGTGAATTTATGAGCATGTTTTGTAAAATAAATTCTATATTTAGAACAGTAACAGAATAACTTTATATTTACATTAATTAAAATGAAAGTAGTACAAAGGATTCTAAATATTTCCTGATTAAACACTATATACTAAAGAACTGGGAGGGAGGGTTAATGCACTCCAGACAATATCCCCACAGTCTAGCTTCAAGACTTTCTATAGTATACTCCTTTTGTGTGTCCCTAAGAAGCTAATCAGGGATTTCTTATTATGGTCAATTAGGAAAGTGCTGCTCCAGATGGGTAGTTTTCAAGTTTGCCAGAAATTCTCTAGACAGCTTCTAACTGTTCTGGAAATGGAAAGAGTGTTAGAAACGCATCAAGTGCCAATATCACATGCTTCCTTGATGCATGCTTTAAACAAACGTCACCACCTGATAATTGCCAGAAAATCTTTGGGCGATTATGGTGTATCAAACCAGTGCCTAAAACCTCCTCTGTTTTCCATTAATCTCTTTCTTGGTGAACACAGAAAACATCTCATGAAACATATGGGAATTTGAAAAGTCTGTTTTATTTGGAAAACTAGATTAATAGGAACTCAGTTACTGAATCTTCCCCAAAAAAGGATCCAACTATTTGCCATTGCCTGTGATTTGCATCCTGCAGATGAAGGAAGCGCTGAAGAAAACGACACTAATGCATGAATCCAATGAAAAACTGCCAGAAGGCAATGGCTATCCAGTGAATGAAAATATGTTGCTGAAAAAGGAAGATGCTAAAGGCAAATTAAACTGTAAATTAGAGTCATGTTGTGGTTTAACCCCAGCCAGCAACTGCGCACCATGCAGGTGCTCGCTCACCTTCCCCCAACAGCGTAGTGGGGGAGAGAATCACAGGAAAAAAAGATAAGAAAACTCATCGGTTTAGATAAGAACAGTTCAATGATTAAAATAAAATAATAATAATAATACCAATAATAATAGATTGTAATGATAAAGAAAACCACAAAATAGAGATTAAAAAAAAAAAAGCAAGAAAAAAAAAAAAAGTGATGCAACTCCTCCTCACCTGCTGACCAGGACAAGGTCAGCAGTGCAGAAGCAAGCAGCTGTCCAGTATGTGCAAGATATATCACTTCAAAAAGAAAAACTTTCTATTGTTTTGGTCAGGTTCCAGGCTTGTCCAGATTTTGCAGACATGTAATCTGCCCTGAGGTCCTCAAGAGATGCAGGAGTTAGATGGAAGAGACGTGTATGGCCCTAACAATTCCCATAAGAAAATACTGCAGGGCTATCCGTCATGCTCAGACTGCTGAATCAACATTTGAGGAATTCTTACTCATCAGAGGGCAGGACCTTCACTATTGCTCAGTAACAACCTCTGCCAGGGGTGTGGGGCACGGTGCCAACAGCAATGTGGGAAGGAGCAAAGGGGAGAGATATAAGTGTTGGGCATACTTTGGAGCCACGATGGCGTCTCTCACACTTCAATCTGGGCCTTAATCCAAGGTATTTTAAAAACTTGACAGAAGAATGGCACAGTTCAGCTTGTGTGTGATATGTTATATATCTCCCTGCACTGCTCGGTACCATGGAAAAAACCAAACCCCAAACTATGTATGAGAAGGAATATGAATTTTCTTCTTTAATATTTCAGCTGCTTAGCGGGTATTACATACAACCCAAAGAAGAATATCTAGGGTAAAGCAGGGTGAGCATTCCCCAGAAAAGAAATTCTGTAGGTGAGAAAAAGCCTAGTTGCTTCAGTCAAGACGTTTCAGAAGTTTTCATTACTTTTCTAACAAAAATGTTTTCCTGCTCCACATTGGATTTTTCTAGGAAAACATGAGCCAGTGCTACAGGCATTAAATTTAATACCAAGAGTAGGACAAATCTCGCAATCTGATGGCTGTAACCACAGGCAGGCCAGCTCTAAGCATGTCGTATCCTTATACTTTCACAAAAATTTCTACTGGGAGCTGGGTGGGCTTGTTCGTGCCACATTTAAAAATCCATGGCAGGATGTGGTTGCACAATCAGTATACTCGCTGGATCCTTTGTTGTGGTTGTTGTTGTAATACATTAATCTTCTCCAGCCGACTGTGTCTTGCATTATCAATCTTTCGTTAACATATCCCCTTCTTTCTGAATTTTTTTTTAATACAAGGATTAGTGCAGCTGTGTCTCATCAGACCTCTTGTGTCTTTTCCTGGGACTTTGTAAAGGACCCTGATTAAAGACTGTCTCAGCTGCTGTTCTCTTCTGCATTTTATTTTCCATGTTGCCACTGAATATTAAGAAACTCATTGTTCCCTTTTGTAATTATGTTAGCACTTGGGCACTTTAAATAATAATAATTAAAAAAAAAAAAACAAGAAACAAAAAAACATTTTTAACTGAATGCTTCCTCCCCCTCCACCCGCTACTTTTTAACTGAAAGCCATTTGAAAACGCAACAGCCTCAGTAGAGGATGTGGTCCTGGGTTCTCCTCTGCTGATCTCTTTGTTTTCATAGTCTAATCTTCCCTAATTGAGTTGTACATTTTAACAGAGCTTCCATTCAGAAAGTAAAAACTGTGCACCTATTGCTCTGGTGTCTTTTATGTCTGTAGGTGCAAGAGAAGACAAGCTTTCAACTGCAAACAAATTGTAAGACAAAAACCGTTACAGTTTGCACTGATGAATAAAACCACTGGCTGGGTACATAAAATATAATGTGAAGAAAAGCCATCTAAAAAGGTCTGAAAATTTTCCACTTCTATTACAGTCTTACTTCTAACTGAACTCTTGGCTTACAGTCTTCACCTGCTAAATACAATTAACTAGTAAGAGAAAGGTACTGGAGATATATTAGATTCCTTAAAACCTATTAACTTTTTGGACATGTGTATTTTTCTTAATTGGTACTTTCATAATGAAGTACCCCTCAAAGTTCAGTAAGTTCATGCAGTAAATTTTTTAAAGCCTCAGAAGCACTGTAGTTTAGGGATCATTTCATTAACATCTACAGACTATCTGTATTGTGCTGGAGAACTACATAACAAAACTTATTTTTGTAAGTAACTATTTGTAGAATGCAGATATTTTAGCTCAATGTCATTACAGAATGCTTTATACTCATAGGAAAGAAAATTAGAAGATATATTTGTAATACAAACTGCTAACTACTTTCAGCTGGCAACACTATGTCCTTGCATGAAAATTATGCTATTATATTCCATGACTATGCATGAAATGTAAAGCTCCTGGTTCCTATAAAAGACAAAAGGTGGGAAAAAAATCAATACAAAAATTCTTTGAGTTGCTACAGAAAATAAGGCTAACATTTGCTTTCTTTGATCTTTTAGTTGCCCTCTCTACAACAAGGTAGAATGCAAAATTCTATTTAAACTTAGCAGATACTTCTCTTTGTCCAGCCTCTCAGAAAAAAACAGATGATTTCTTGAAAGGTATTTTAATGTGATAAACTTCAGAATAAGAGATTGCAAGAGATCATGTAAAGAGGGCTAATTTTTCATTTCAGGGATGAGAACATGTTAATGTCAATGAACATTTAACAGCGCATCTGGTCCTATGCAGAAATACCAGTTACACAGAATTGTAGGCAGGAATTTTATCGATTATGTAGGATCAGAATTTGAATGGAAGGCAACAAACGGATTTGCAATGCTCTAACATGCTCATAGTATAACATCTTACTTGTTATTTTCTTCCACCATTGTGGCCAGATTGCATCCTCAAACACATGAGAAATATTTAAATTAATTTTAAATGAAGATGAACACAACCTTAAGAGTAACATTTAGCTTCTTCATGTGGAAATTATTTGCTCTTTTGATACATACCAACAATGTCCCTAGAAGAATCTGGCAGCTATTTTGAGCAAGATGATGATTTATGCACTTATTCTTACCAGGTTAAAAAAAAAACCCTTTAACATATAAAACTTGCTTTGGAGATTTCTCCTTTGCATATACAAAACAAGTAATTCTACTTGCAAATGGCCAGTAATGCACCATTATAATGAAAAAGATAACTGAAACCATCACCAAAACAAGAGATGATAGTAAGTAGGAAAGAAAATGGCAGCTGTAATTTTCTGTGGTATTCCTGTAAACAATGAGCCAAGAACAAAATGCCACTGGAAAATGATTTTATTCACTTCCATTTCTTCCAACAGTCAGCTTCTCTTAGTACACCTTTCTTCATATTTTCCTTAATTTTTCACGAAATAATTACTCTATGGGCCACCTATTGCCGTTGATGTCAGAGGGAGTTGTGTGCACAAACTGAAGACAACATATTGCTTTTCACATTTGCAGTTATTTTTTCGAACTGCATAAGAAGCTATTTTCTAGTTTTTGCTATAAATTAATGAGAAAAACCTTGAAATTTACTATCTTATCCTGAGATACCTATAAAATGTATGATCTTTTTTACAATTCATAAAGTAAAATAAGGATGATTTACAGCATTCCGCAATGGCTGATGAGAACCAAGAACATTTGCGGCATACTGTTCTTATACAATAGGCCATAAAAAATGCTGCAAGTCATCATTTATTGTACTAGCCTGCCTTGCAGGTCCTGCCAGGAAGGGAATCAAGCCACCCTAGGATCCCTGTGGCTATGGGAGCCATCCCCGGGAGGAAGGGATGAGTTTTAATCTTTGTAGCTATTAGTTTTCCTACACCTCACAGCTCAAGGGAACTGGCAGACTTTTCCAAATCTAGTATTTACCTTCCATTCTCTCTATACTTCTAAATACTAACACAATTTGGCTGAAGCTACAACTACAGCTGCAGTTTAAGGGTTTTCCTGAGATTAACGATTCAGAAACTAAGCACTGTTGTCACACTGTTACTGGTAAATTCAAATTCACAGCTAGGTTCAAGAAAAGGGACACTATTAGGAAAAGGAACAATCCAATATACTCCCATACGTGTCACAGGGGATTTTAAAATTATTACATCTACTGCCCTCTCAAAGCTGTATTTCTTTCTTGACAGTAGAATGAAGTGTCTACTCTTTTCCTGTAGAAATAATTTCTATGAGGGCACATAGACCAATGAACAGCAATTACTTAGGTTTTATTAGATCTAAACTATCATAATAGGGCACAGTCACATTATTTATATGATCAGGGCAATAAACTCTCTCTTCATCTTTCCATGATGCTACGCAAACCATAGCTAATACGTTCTAGGCGTTTCTTCCAACTGAGTGTCCTCTGCCCGTAGAGTATAGCTGCGACAGAGTAACACAACAATGCTATCTTTCAATGGTTTTGAGAATTTGATTGCCCGTAATGGTGAAAGAAGAGAGCTGCAAAGAATTCCTCCTGCTTTCTGAGGGATTCCACTGAAGCAAGGCTGCTTCACAGGGTAACATCTGGAGGCAAATCACCTTTCACTAGCTGTTCACTAGATACACTACCTACTTATCACGTATTATATTATTGGTTGGGCTTTCCCCAGTGTCTCCAGGATTCTGTTTATAAAGCCAATGGCAAGCCTGTGCCTTGAGAACTGAATTCACTACTTGATCTCAACACGGTTGAGTTTTCAGCAAACAAAAGAATGTGAGAGAAACACCCTGCTAGGAGATAGAGACAAGTCCTCATCATACAGGGATGGTGGCAAATGTAGCAGCAGAGGAGGTCACAGTTATCCCAGGAGCTAGAGCTGACTGTCTCAACACCACCAAATAAAACAAAAATTCTTTCTATTAATTGTCTTCCTTGGCTCAAGAAAGAAAAGATTAGCATCTTGAATGATCATCTAGAATGTATTTTAAGTGAGATTATCCCAGAAACATGTTACCAACACATACAAAAGGAATTCTCACTGTTACAAGACCAGAATCTCAGAACTGCTATATACCAGTCTTTGCTTTTCTATAGACAAAGTGAGTTACCCAACACTTCTCCTCTGTTTCTCCATTTGCAAATAAAATAAAATAGTAGAATAAATAGCCTTTGCTTAAAGTCTTCTCTTAAATTAAGTGATGCAAGGGTTAAATAGCTAATATTTTACTGAGCTTTGAAAACAATGTCTGACAATCTAATACTCTCTTTCCTTGACAGATGGCTTAAAAGAAATCTGGGAAGCCTTACCCATGGAAAAAATTACTAGCCTTAAGAACAATTCATATAACAGATATCTGAACACATGGCTGCCTTTCAACACTTATGCTTAAGCTAGGAATAGGATTCAAAAGCCAACATCCTCTAGAAACTTTTATTTTTACAAAGATCCCACATTACATCTCTCTTCCCCCTCTCCTCAAATGCAGTCTTGCCACACTGTTTACTGAGCTGTTATTTATTAAGTGACTTAAATAAAACCAACATCTATATTACTTTAAAATTACTGAGCAGTATTTTAACATTCTATAAAGATAAGAACTTACTAATATGAATTCATAATCTCATTTTTAGATTTTTAGCAGAATAGATATACTTTTTTCAACAAAAACTACCTGGGCAAAGAACATAAGAAAATGTCTCCATTCAATTTTCTCCAAAAATGTCAAACTCTTGCAACTCCTTGAAATTAATATTTAATTCAAAATTAAATTCAGGTATATTTAAATAAAAAAAAAATCTATATAAACAGCAGAAAAACACCAAGAAAGATACACCAAGAAAAATTTCCATTTAATCTCCTTTGTTCAATGTTAAACAAAATCCCTTTTCAATTTCTCTGAACTATAAAACAACAATAAGAATAGTAATCTGCCCAAGGATTAAGCATTTAGACAGGTATTTTCAGTAATCCATGCCTTATCATCCGCTTATTGCCCTCTCCCTTAAATTTTTCCAGTTACTGTCCTGTGTCCAGTCACCAGGTATGGTGCAACCTTTCCCATTCCACCTCATATCCCATAGTCCCTCTTGATATTTCAATCCCCTTAAAATTACATTTACAATGCAATCCTATTTACTATTCATAAAATTGATTGCTATTTTTCCCTAACTGGTCTGCTGATCTTTGACAGTCACATGAGTGGAAAACATGTTCTTCAATTGGTCAGAAAATATCCAACACACGGCGACCATCACATAACAATCAGTGTCTTAAAGAAACCCATCACTGTTCTGGCAAGAGTATCTAAAGACAGTAAATATTGATAGGGGTCAGGGCTGTGCTGGAGGCAGTTTAGTACACTCAGCTGTTAAAATCACAGCTAGTTCCAGTTCCTGACAGCCCCAGCAAGTCTCAGTACACACTTCCCTGCCTGCACTTAGGCTCTGAGGGCTCCTCATGCCACAGGCTCTTTGCCTGTTTTCCAGCCTTTTTGAGTTCCTGAAGCCCCAGGCAGGTGCATCAGCCTCTCCTTGCCACAGCCTATGGAGAATCCTGAAGTCCACCTTGTCTCTGTCCACGCACCTGCATCAGCAGAGAAGCAAACAACCCTAGTTGACAATGCTGACCTCAAGACACTCAAGGGAGAAACCCCAACCCCTGCCAGGTAGTGTCTGGGTCTGCCTGCCACAAAGCCCAAACCCCAATGTCACCATAACCATAGTGGGACAGACACTCATCCAAATCCACTGTGTGACCCCCGTCACACCCAGCAAGAAGCAAGCACACTGCCAAGTCTCCCACCCCATGCATTCATCCCAGTGCTCCATCACACCCTCTGCCATACAGACCAAAAGTTGCCATGCCTGCCGATAACCTGGGACCACTGCACTAGCATAGGCTGCAACTTCACTCTCTTCCCAACACCTTCACCTACACATCCCCAAAACATTTACTGGTCTCCTGCCTGTCACACCATTCCTGTTTCACACAGCTCAGAGACTTGGATTTTGTATACTTGGGAACTCTCAGACTCTGATGTACACTCATGCAGGGCCACCCAAATAAACACAGCTCTTGCAACTTGAATCTTAAAACACCACTTGTTAGTCAGGAACACTGCAGAGGTGGAGAGCTAGCTAAACTAAAGGGACTCTAGTTGCTGTTTTACTGCCCAGCAGCATAAGCTTTAGCAAGTGGATTCATTGACGTTTGAAGGGACTTCTTCCAGGCACAATAACACAAGGTTGTTTCTAGTAAAAAATCAGTAAAACCTGGGGACAGAGGATGCTCAGAAGCCCACCTGTGCTTTTGGTAAGACTTCTTTAGAAATAACTGGCCATGTTCTGGACGCAAAGTACACAGACAGCTGATACACTAGCAAATGTATGCACTTAATTATTTACTAAAACAGCACTGTATGACATCCACGTGTTCACCTTAATGGGTAACTTGCCATTCCTTTCCTTGTTCTGGCCTTGATCCAGTACTAGTACTCCCATTTTCTGCTAGTCATTTTCAATTATAATGAGTTTTATAATTCAGTTATAATGAGGATGAACCTAGCATGCTTGATTTGTATTTATTTCCCTCTCTTATGCCTTTCAATCAGGTTTTCACCTTAATCAAAGTGTTGCTATCACATCAAACCTTGACTTCTTACATCAAACCTTGACTTCTTAAAGACCACCTGAAGTGGTCTGGAGCTCTGCACATTGCAATGACTTGAAAGGTAGAGCCTTTGGGGGGGGTGTAGCATTTGCACTCTCCATTGAGTCTTGTCAGATAAATGCTTACAAGAAAGATGAAAATCTTCAGTTTCCTTAAGGAAAAGCAATATTAAGGCATAGGATGTAAGACCTCTGTGGGTGCTTATGTATGTGTCTGTCTGCAAATGAATGAAATGATGATAAAATACCTTTAGTGGCTGCTTTACTCCCCCTAGAGTCCATTCTGATGTGCCAGAAAAATGGGAGATTCCTTCTGAGCACTTTGCTGATCCCTAGTAAGGCTAATAGTAAAACCTGGAGGAGGTGCTGATTATAATAATAAATGACATTAAATGATGCACATAGTATAGAGGAGACCCATCAGTATTACTGCTACTGGAAATACTGGTCATCCCTCCCATGTTCTAAGCAAAAGCAATTCCTATTGCCTGGGACTAAAAATTATCTTACTGCATTAGCTTACCTTTATCTGCACTTATTCTCCTCTTTTCCTTTCCTTTCCCTCTGCTCTCCAGCATATCAATATGCACTGCCACCTTCTTTTCCATATCCTAGGTTCCCAGAAGTATGGTCTGAGCAGAATTTATTTCAATTCCCAAGCACTCTTGGCAAGCAGATAACAAGTCAAGGGAGTTACTGCACAGAAGCTAAAGGACTGAAAAACCCTCCATCAAGCCACATTGTATACACAGAACTGAACAACAGTTAAATATGCATTGTAAATAGACTTTTTCCCAAATGCTGCCCTTGCACAGTACGATAAAAACCACCAAGAAACAGGGGAATTAGAAATACATAGTTAACTCTACTTTGGAACATGTCTATCACTAAAAGCTATCCAGGCAACATTTTTCCATAATAATCAGCAGCACAAACATTGGTTTGGCCACCATGCCATCCCCTTTGTCTCATCCAAGGCCAAAGTCCCCTTTTTATTCTTGTTAGTCCTTCAGTATTTGACTTGTGGCATTTCTGAGTAGCTTGAGGACACAAAACTCAAACGGAAATATTGTAATTGCACGTTCAGTCTGGCAAAAGAAGCAGACACAAGAGGACCTGACCCCAACATGAGAAGCACTGCCTCCACGGTTGAGGCAGGAGATGCACATGGGTAGGTCTTCTCTCTCCACAATTTTTCTAACAGAAACGACCAACATGAGGTATTTAATCAATTTAACTCAATCTGCCACATCACCACCAGCTTTAGAAGGAAAAGCAGCGTAAGAGTTGCTTGTTCTGCATTCTTTATGATGATGGTTTATCAGAAAATCTTTCATTGTTATTCTGGTATTTCCAAGTGGAAAAGAATAAAAGGTCAACATCACAATAGAACAATGACATCATGAAAGGACTGACCAGCATCAAAATGGAATCTTTGGTTTAATTCTGTGAGATTTATCAAAACAAATCGTTATTTGTTCCCCATACTGCTTTTTCTTAGGATAGTCAAGCACAAAAACAAGGAAAAAAAGTGGTGTGTCAGCTATGTATGTCCAAGAAACAGAAAACAGACACTGCTGTGGGGACTTCTACCAGTAAATATCTAATACCAAAGGGAAAAATGGAGGCATATAAATTCAGAGAATAAACAATTTGTTGCCCTTAGGTTATTCCCCTAACTACTCCATATTCAGAAAAATACCTCTACCATCTGACGTGTGGATTAAATCAGTAGGAATCCCTCAAGTGTAAAACAGGGTATTCACTGCTAATCTCAACGAGACGGACATGCAACATGACATCACTAATCTCTGGGGGAAACAAAGCAGCCACTGTATTAAGCAACTGAGGGAGTGCAGAAATAATTTATTTAGCAGACATGGCCTTCTAGTAAGCATATAGCCAAACTGTACTTAATGCGTTTAGTGTGACCTTTAATACAGAGTTGCCCAAGAGTGGTCTACTGCACAGATTTCATTGAAATTACAAATCTGTAAATCACTGGGAATGCAGAAAAATACAACTGTTACGCAAAGTCAAGGTATCAAATTCCTTTGTACTAAAAATCACATTATATTCTACATTTATGTGACATATTTCATTTCTTAGACATATCATGAGTTTATGAAAATCCTTCCATTAAATCAATGCGGTATGTCTTCCCTATCATGATGTGCTTGATTAAAATGCCACTATACTTTTTTTTCTTTCCTTAAAGGCCTAATCCCATAATACTTTATAAAGATCTTATTATGTAGAGATTGAGCTCTTTTTTCCCAAACCTTTCATCTAATTCATTTTGATTAGGGTCATGGGGCCAGGCTCATCCTAAGTATAATTCCACTGTAGTAAAAGGAGCTGCACCACTGACCATACTAGACCACAGAAGCCAACATTTGGTGCCCTACATTTGGCAATACAAAAGGATAATGTTGTATTTATTCCATTTTCAGTCTGAACCATACTTTGATATATCATTCTAGATGCTCATTTACAAGAGCAAATACTCCAAACATAACAATTAAAGGAAGAAGGGATAAGAAAACTGTGACAGTCTTTGAAGCCATGCTGTTTCTGAACTGCAAATATTTATAACTTTTATCTCATCATATGAAACTTGGACTTTGAGACCCATTCTATTTAATATCAATTTTTAGGAGGTTGACAGTCCCCATTCACTTCACATACTCCACCTTTTCTGCTTTCTCATTCTGTTAATAACAAAAAGGTGCCACAGATAATTAAAACCAAACTCAGTCCCAGCATTCATTAAGGAAGAAAATATGATCTTCTGAAGAGCTGTCACATATGATAAAGCAGTGTTATCTGCCCAGTTAGAGTGATTTCAAACGGGTAAGTCTAGAGGAAGAAATCCACCAAAACACAGTTAAATTAATTGCTGTTTTACAAGGGAGAGCTTTAAAATGCAGTAATTAATTGACCTACTGTTTGAGACAATTTCCCTATAGTTAACAATCACTCTAGCAAAAGATGAAAAGATAGCACTCTTTCATTTGAAAAAAGGTTAATGAAAACTGTGCAAACTAACCTTGCCAGTCTTTCCAGTATATATGAAATGTAAAGAAGAAAAACAAAGAATATCCATGGGATGGGATAAATTCCAAACTAACTTTTATCTGCAACTTCTCTGCACCTAACAGCATTATTTCAAATTAGGACCCTGACTGTTTCGAATACTTAGCCCTAGGCCCATAGTTACTGGGGGGAGAATAGTGTAATTTGAAAATAATTGAAAAAGTCATTTTAGTGTTGGAGATTCAAAAAAATACATGGGTTTAGTCACTATAAGAACATTTTAGTTACTTGTTCATAACTCTGAAAAAGATTGTGCAAAATTGTTTGAAGAATGGTTTATTAACCTGTATGTAATTGCCTAATTTGTTATGCATATAATCCCTAATAATTTTAAATATTTCTCAAAAATAAACCAAACCAAACCCACAAATTGCATGCATATTCCAAAAATGTTTAAAGCCTACAAATACATACAGGCATACTGGGTAAATGCTGCCACTACTCCTTGCATAACATACAAAGTTCACAGGCATAATGTGAACATAAATCCATTAGGATTTGAGAGGAGAAACACATTCATGGTAGTGTCCAATAGAAGGGACCTTGGTCTAACAAGAATCATAGTGTCAAATTAAGTAGAAAGGGAATACTGCATTCCTAAATGCTATGACTACAATGACAGATTTTGGAAAACCGGAAATACACAAAGTACACAAGACGTGAGCAAGTGAACGTTTTAAGCAATGGCAAAATGGTGCTCTCTACCTTATTTCTTCTCTTCCTGATGATGCCTGACATTTAGTCATCATTTTTGGCTGTCACTGAGTATTTGACCTGATGATTTCAGAAAACAATCAATAACTCCAATGTATCTCTTTCTAAGCTGTAATTGTCCAGTATCAAGTAAGCATAATGTAGACTATTTTCCTCTAGATGTATTACTCAAATCCACATACACTGAAGTTCATCCACTACCTTTTTGCCTGCTCAGCTCTGTGAGATCCTCTGGAGTTTCCTGCCATTAACACAGTATTTGATGACTCAAAGGAGTTTAATGTCATCTACAAAATTGGACATTTCAGTGTTCACTTTGGTCTCTAGATCATAATCTTACATAAAATCAGCACTAATCTCTAGCAGCAGAAGACTAACTGCTCTTGAACCAAGAAGTGACCATTAAGACTGCTGGGGTTTTTTTCAAACTTGAGTATAACTGATTTTTTTTTTCTTTTAGTCTTTACTGTGTAGTCTTCTCAAGAACTTCTTAAAATGTAAAAAAATACTACGTGCCCACTGAATCCTTTTTATTCTCATAATTTATTGACATCTTCATGCAACTCCACCAGACAGTAGTAGAGGGCTTCCCCCACGAGAAGTGGACCTTGTCCAACAGACAGAATTTATTCATCTGCTTGGTGATTTTATTCTCTAGATGAACGCTACCATCTCACCACGGGCAGAAGTTGTGCTTATGCATCCAAAGACCCTCCCAGTGCTCTACCTAGAGCCCATCTTGCAGCTTCAATGTACATTTCAAAATTATTAAGACTGGAATCAACATGGATGGCAATTCTGACTTTAAGCCAGCCTCACAGCTGTGAGAAAAATACAAAGTATGAGCAGCTTATAAACTTTAAAAACAAATTCTCCAAAAGCTGTGGCTTTCATTAAAAAATTATCAGTTTCTATAAGGCTTTATAGAGCTATGCTAAGAACTTTTACCACAGCCTGATTCAGTGGTCAAGAAAGATCAGTGTATGTTATTTTGCAATTTAATTCCATAAATTTAAATGTTATTGACTTATTACTATCAAAGATCATAAAAAGACTCTTAAAACATATGCAACTGGTTTTTGGTAGGTGTTTGGGGCGGGAACAGATTGCTTTGACTTTTTTTGTTTAAGTCAACAAACATACCCAAACAAAAGGAAAAAAAAAAAGGAGTTAAGACAAATGCCAATACACTACACTTACATTCTCGTGTTTAAATATTCTATTATTCACTCCCCCCTTCCACACACAATACACATTTTAAAAATTATGTCAATGGATTTTACCTGAACAGATTTCTTAAACATGTGGATAATAGTTAATGTCTTTTTGGTGGGAAATAGCTGTGGTATACACACTACCGGATCAGATCCTTTAATCAAACAAAAAAATGTCAGAGATTGTTCAGCTAAGGATTAATTGCGCCAACTAAAGTCAGACAGAATATATTTTGGCATTGCTTCTGACAGATGAAAATAAAACAAACGTTAGGGATCAGCTTGCAGCTAACAATATGCAAAATTAAAGAATATAAAAATTTAAAACTTTTATGAGAGTGCTGATTAGCTTTTGTTCTAAAAACTGCAAAGAGGAGACTTTGCTGTTAATCTTGTTACACATCCACTTAGCAAACAGAAACAAGGATCCTTAAAAACCCTGCTATTCAAACAAGATAATAGACACTGAATGAATATTATGTATTAGTGGCCTATGCAAAAATGGCTTTTTGTTGTTGTTGGACAGAAGCAAAACAGCAAAAAACTCAAATTATCTCTAAAGTCATGTATGACTGTGTAAGCTGATTACAATAAAGTAAAAGACCTATGCATTTTTCATTTGAAGGTTAAAGTCTCAATTAATTTTTCAGCATGTTGCCATCTCTGCTGAGTGCAGTTGCTAATTGCAGTAAAACAATAGCTTTCACTGTTTGAATTCACGTGTTGAATTCGAGACACAGCCAGAGATCTAGTAGGCTCAAGAGTACCAAAGCCCAAAGCAGAATCATTGCATAAAACAAAAATCCAAGCATCAGAGTTTTCAGATTTTTAAAATTCAGGTAAAGTAAAAAAGACTTGTTAGTCTTGATTACATTTATTCCACATTTTTCAGACTCATTTATTCTTTTCACAAAAGTAAAAGGCTTCAGTAGCTGACATCTGACATGTTCTTCAGTAAAATGTATGAAGAATAAACAGAATGCATGTAGAAATATTTTGAAGTTGAGTGCCTGAATGAACTTTGTATACAAATAATAGGCTTAAAAATATAATCTACTGTAAAACCAGAACTAGCACCCTACTGATGAAGAACATTTCAGAAAATACTTGTCTTTTTTTAAAAGCCATTTCTTGGCACTTTGGATAGCACAAGTCTTAATGACTAAACAAAAACTATTATCAGACTGAACAATATGCACAATCTTGCTTTGCAGTCTGGCTCCTCAGCACCTCAGAAGCATGCTGACAAAACAGTTACCTCTCCCACCTTTCATCCGGTGTTTAGCCAAAAAGCACTCCAGATTGCTTATTTTGTGTTGTTATTTAAAAATCCAAGTACCTGTAAAAATATCTAGATTCCCCTCCTACAGATTCTCTCTTTTCACCCTACATTTTGCCTAGGGCAGAAGCAGCTCCTGACCATGAGAACTTCACTCTGTTGCCTGTCCCTCTCTGTGTTTTTGCTAAGCTAGTCTAAACACATTCTTTGTTTCATAAATGACAAGCAAGTTCTTGCATGCAATAACATTTGCATGAAAGCAGCTTTAAAACAGATGTAGATTCTATGAAGAAAGATTGAGAAAGCACAAATTCTGATGGAAGCCTTCTGCTCAAGGTTGGAGCCGAAAAGAACGAAAAGCATCTAACTTACATCAAGTGTATTGCAAAAAAAATAACACTTTCATGCTAGTATATACGGTAGCATAACTAAATTCTTTCACGGAGTACAGTCAGAAAAAAAAATGACAAAGTTTAGACCTAAGAATGTTATAGCAATGCCTATCACACAGGTGAGCAAGCTGTCTCTTAGCCCTGAGATCCCTTCCCAGCTTCCTGGAGCTCCCAGCTCCCTTGCTCAGAACGATGCTCACTGATTAAAAGACACCGTCATGTTCAGAGTGCAATGGCATGTGTAGAGTATTGTTGGAATAGAGTTCAATGAATGGACTATTTGTCCATTTTTATGTAAAATTATAGACGAATACATAACAGCCTTCAGTAACAGGTAGACTGTAAAGTAAATATATCAAAGTGTTTTGTACTTTAATATATGCAAATTTATATCATGTCACCAGAGCAGTGATGTTACTTATCTCACAAAGATATCATGCAAGGAGATATAGAGAAACTGAGGTACAGAATGCCTTAAGTGATTTGTGGCTAATCAAAATGGAAAACTCTGCCTGAGCAGAGACGTACACGTGGTTCTCTCAAGTTTCAATTCATTGGTCCAGTACACAAACAGTCCCTGAAAGAGCCACCTGTCCCACTGTTAACCAAGTCAGCCAAGTCTCCATGCAGATCAGTCTTGACTACCACACTTCAGATGTCAGTGAACATAAAGAAATCACAACAGAAGAAAAAGTAATAAATAAAGTGTTAACGGTGGTGATAATGTAGGCTCCCTTTACTTGGTTTTATTGGTAGGTTGGTTTTATTGGTAGGTTGGTTTTTTTACTTTTTTGGTTGTAAACGACATAATTCCCTTACATTCAGACAATGTGAGTTAATTTCTATTGCTAACTCCTCAGTGTTAATGAGGAAAGATACTCACACTTTTTGGAAGCTGACATCTTTATTATCCCCTCATATTCTGTTTACTCAAATACAGTGATAAGGAAAAAAAAACCACACAAGTAAAGGGTATGAAAGACAGGGGAAAAATTCAGGAGATAAGAAAACATTAATAAGATTGCAGGGCAGTAACAGTGGAAAAAACCCTTAAAACCAGTAGGATATTAGATAGGTTTTATGTCCAAAGGTGGAATATACTTTTGGATTTTATATCACTTAAAGATACAGCTTGGTTTTGCAATCTACCCACTTCCTTGTATAGATATAGAAAGGCTCCTCAATGTCAGACCATTAATCTTATGACCCTTAAAACATTTCTTTGTTTAAAACTATGAAGAAAGACCTTCACTCAAGCACAGTTGCAATCAATGGAGAAAACATTAATCACTTGAGAAGTGGTGTTTTGAGACTCATGAAATTGAAATGAATCACAATATGAAAAATGCAATTATTTTTAAGGGCTTTGTTTTGTTAACATTCAGTCACTCAATCTGCTTTCTTTACTTATGTGTTCTATGAGGGGGGAGAAAAGTGTTTAACTGTTGTTTTGATGCTCTGTACATGCTCTCTTCATCCCTGGGTCTGCCTCCCTCTGTGCCACAGGACAGGCTACCTCAAGCACACCTCACCTAAACCAACACGAAAAATGCAGTCTTAACAACGCCATGTCACTGCTCTCGTTCCCATTGTTATCTTTCAACCCAGCACCTCAGTTCAATCCCACACACAAATAAGCCTGAATTTCCCCGTGGCATGACAGTATGATTATCTGCCCTTCTGTGGGTTTTTGTTTGAAAAGGCTCTGCTTTCATCAGAGGTCTACTAAGACGTGCATTCAACCTTGTAATAAGCAAGGCATTTACTTGCTGACTATTTATTGAACTATTAGCTTTGAAAGGCCTGTTTATATAATGGCTCTGATCCTGCAAGGAACTCAACAAATTGGTGTTCAGAGTAATGTGCCAGTGAACCAGCTCACAAGTACAGTTTGGGACAAGAATAAAAGGCAGCTGATGATTTCAATAACTCCTCTTCCTTGGCAAAGGTGGCCTGGGCTGGGTAGAAAAATCAAGAGGCACACGCTGACTTCCTCAGCACTTGACCAGTCCATCATATGTGACATGAGTCAAATATATTAAAGAGTATACTTGGACAAATCCGAGGTTTTCAGAGCTACAAAAATGTGATTTCCATGATAGACATATTTGAAAATAATTTTCAGAAATTGATCAAATTTTTACTGATTTTACTTACGGTAAATAGCTAAGTTTTACGCAAAAGGAGAAATCAATTCTTTTGAATAAATTATTGGCCTACATTCCAGTAAGTCGTGAACTGGTTGGCCAAGTGGTCAAAGAAAGGTGTTGGGTTTCATCTAGTGCAGAAACACCAGGTTGTAATCAGAAAGGAGAACTTTAGTTTACCATTGTGACAGTGATTTTGCTTGCAAGAGAAGACGACTACCTGACTGCCTTTCCCCACAGAGGACACGGTCACACACATTCCTGACAGACTGAGGCTTTCCTTCTAGGCTAGAGCAAGGATCTGGGCACTTTTCTAGGTGGCAGAAGATTTGCTTGAGATTCTTCACACTAGAGGGAATTTCAATGGACAGAGCCTGTTCCTACTGAATTTGAAGGGAGTTTTGCCACGTGAGTCAAGAACAAGTACTTCGTCCACAAGTACCTAAAGATCCTACAATGCAAGTGCATCTCAGTAGTTCTTTCAGGAACAGTCCCATTAATTTCTTTGAAACACACTGTGTGAACAATAAACTCTGCCTGTGTTAAAGGATTACGATCTATTTCCTAATAAAGAAAAATAAGCCTATCAGAAGAAATACATAGGCTGCAAATACAGGTGAGCAAATGATGCCCTCAGCTGGATGCACTAAAGCCTGCTTTACAGCACAGTGGTAACAAATTAAACATTACAATTATGTTAGCTACAGGTAGCTAGATATAGGAACATCTCGTTGGAGACCTAAGCTTTCAAAGGATGCTGATCCATCAGACAGCTGTAGCAATTGCCTATTGAAAAAAAAAAACCCAAAACAACCAGCCACACAATAATAAACTTTCACCTTCATGGTTTACGCAAGGAAAAGAATGGGGAATAATGAGCCACCTCTCTACAACCCTTCACTTAGGTTTGTCTTTTTGTGCTCAGAGAACACCATTAAAGACATGTTTTTTGGCTTTGTACATCTTAACAGTTACTTTCAACAGTTTTTGGTTCTGTTCCAGTGCCAAACTTCATTTGCCTTGTGATACAAGAGACATAGCCAGTAACATTTTTGTGACTACAGACTGCTGGCATTGCAGGGGGTTACAGAGGGCTTAGGAAGGGTGCACGCTGGGAGCTGTGTTTGGAGGACGTGCATGAATCTGAAGATTCAGAGTTAATCTAACCAAGTCAGTTGTCTTCATAGTCACTCAACCTCCATAGTAGAAAATAAAAGAAAAAAGAAAATAAAGGAAGTATGTTACGCTGCCCACAGACCTGGGATAATGTAAGTGCTTCAAGAAGACAAAAGATCTCCGGAATAAGTTGAAAAAATTAGTAGCTGCCAGCAAGAAAGCTGTGGCAACACCATCAAGTCTAGAAATCATTTCATTACCTAGGCCACAGAAGTTGTGGTGAAAGGTGGGTTGGTTTGGTTATTTTTTTACCCTTCCACTGTAAGACTTAAAACTGATTGCTTGACAATAAAAATAACAAGTGGCTTAAATTTTATAGCCAAAAATGGAGACTAACATAAATAATGAGCTCTTTAAGCTTTTAATAAGAGTGCTCTTTCCCATCTAGTAGAGAATTTCAACTTTTAATGACAAATATGAAAACACCTTGCATTCTAACAAAACCTGTGCTTTTAAAGTCATAACAAAATGACTTTTAAAGCAGGTTACATACATGTAAAGTTAATTTCCATGAAAAGTCTATTTTCTATATAGGACCATTTCAATTAAAATGTACAAATACATATGTTTTTTTCGTTAGTTCTGTTCCTGGCAAGGCCCCCTACCATACAGTGCATATATTTAATCTCTGCTACAAAATTAATCAAAGAAACCTAAGCTCAATCCTAGAGTACTTTCTCATACTAATTTTCTCTGTAGAACTTCCTGAATGATTCAATTCCAGTGTGCCAATTTGAAACTTTCCTCTCTAAAGTTTGATTTAATAGTACAGCAATATGACTGCAGACTCCAAACACAGAGTACCTGTTCTGCTGTAGCTGTTTTCAACTGATGTTTTGAATTCCATTAATTTCAATATATTTCGTTTTCATTTCTCCAAAGAGGCAAATTCACACATATACAGCTATGCAAGTATTTTTGCTATAGAGATCAAAGGAATTTTTGCAAAATAATGTACATATTTGTCCCTCATTTTTTGATAAATATGCTTTTTTTAAATATAGTGCTCAATAAATTGTTACTCTCCTGTGGCTGCACTGCAGAACCCTCCTTTTCATTCAACAGTTTATACAGAACCTAGGATTTTTTTTACTTTTTTGCTGACAGAACTTACAGTGAATTTATAAGAGACCATGTTACATTGCTACTAAGATGCATCTTCTAATTTCATTTACATATCAAAAAGTCCCACGTGCTAAAGCGCATCACAGCTAACTAGAGGCCAAATATGGTCACTGAACTAAATGCTTATCTTTGCTACTTATTTTCAAATTACATTTAATGGAAATAATTTATCTGTTTGCTTATTTTTGTCTCATTAGCAATACATGTAATTTCAATTAGGTTAATAAGTTCCACCAACCAGGCAATCTCAGTTTTTTATTCCTGGCAAATTTTCCTTCTTTGACAAGTCAAAGTTTTCGTTTGGAGCAAGTTTGTTGGTGGTGGAAGAGGTCCTTTAGGTGGGGGATCTTAATAATTGTTTTATTAAACACAGTGATCTGATAAAGCCTGCTGGTGCCAATTCAGTGAACCACTCATCAAATAAGAAATGCAATTGAGAAGAAGGAAAGGGAAGAAGTTGCCATGAGGTGTAAATAGAAAAAATCCACAGGGGAAGAAATGCAAGGGGACCACCAATGAGAGAAAATTTTATCATGGTGTGCTTCGCTGTATGAAGGATGCTGTTTCTTAGATAAGCTGCAAACTAAAGTTTAGCAAGACTTTTTGCTTTATAAGTAGATTGAGGGCAGTGTGGAACTTGTAGCATGAACAATTTCAGCTCAGACTTAAAAACAATAATTTGTTTCACTTTTTCTCTGCACAATTTATAGCACCCAGCATGTAGCTGTGTTGTTCTCTGGATTTATTAATCGAAGCCACATTTTGTAAGAATGGCTTAAGGCATATGAATACACCAAAGGTCAGGTCAGAAGGGAAGCGAAGGGCTTCTTTTGTCTGCATGTTTTTAACCTCAACTACAAACCAGAAATAAACATCTCACTGCTTTCTATAGAGCTGTGTGAAGCTCAGCATTACTTTGATGTGATATTAATCTACAAACACATAAGAAACAAGCACTGAAAATAGCAATAACACTTAGCTACTGAGTAGACACTTGATTTAGAGATTCTTTTTAGACAGCAGCAGTTTATGTATTCTAAAGTCACACTTTTATACTAGAAACCCTAAGACAAATCTGACAGAATCATGTGATTCAAGCAAGATAATAATGCAAAGAATAATAGCCTATTCACTACTCTGAGTGAATGCACAAAACTTAGACTAGGACACAAGCCCTGTACACTACAGTATCTTCAATCGGCTTCTGTATAAACCTAAACTGTATTCCAACAACTGTTCATTGACTGGGTTCCACAATACATCCAGTTCTGTACAACTATGCACAAATATGTCTAAACCAAAGTTTACTTTTGAAAGGAAACGTTAAAACAGAGAGGCATTTATTTCTTTGGCTCTATTCTTTCACTTAGAATGATGCAGCCACACATTCTACTACCTTTATTTTTAATAAGAGTTTACATGGGGGCAACTTAGTACAGTTAAGCATCTTCAGAAAGCTCTTGGAACAGACAGTCGCTTTAAGCCCACTTGAACACAGCTAAACGCTGTTCTTGAAACTGTTTTCTAGTTACTGTTTTCATACTAACCAAGTAGATCTGGGTAACACCTGAGTTAATTATATTCTACTCAACAACAAACTATCAGGGCAGCATTCTGCTCCTTTTTCTTGCAGCTTTTATTAATTTCTAATTTGAATAACTTCCATTGAAGACTATGTTTATCTAAGATCTGGATCATTTTACAAAATCATAGGAAGTAATATTTTATCTTAGCAGCTCCTGAATTTTTTCTAAACTTTTCAGGATGAGAGGTAAGTTTCATCTTTATCACCTAAGCTTGAAGTATAACAGCATCATGGGTGCAATTTTTCTTTCTTGATGTTAGTTTCCTTTCTGTAATTTGCAGAAGAAAGGGCAGTTGGGTGTTTCTGGCCATGTCTGAAAAGTATTGAACAATGTTTTGGTAAATGAAGACAGTCGGCAACATGGAACTTAAAATCATGAGGAAAAGTTAGTTAAAAAGCTTTGGTGAAGGGGAGGTATCTGGAAACATGCCGTCCTCTACACACAGTCTGATCACTCTGTAGGCATCTTAACAGAAAAGGATATTAGCGGATAATCCTTTGCTTGGGATCCATTCCAAATTTACAATATCACATAACTCAAGTTGGTGCAAAACTGTAGCTTTGGGGATTATCTCAAGAGATTTGATTGAAATTCACTTTTCTAGAGAAACTTCTTAGCACAACACAACGGTCAGGAAATCAAATATAAACCAGACTTATTTTTAACATCTCTCACCTTGAATCTCACTGTGCTCCTACTAGTTTTACATTAAATGGTCTACAAAGTAGGAATAGTAACTCATACATGTGATATTTAATTTTGCTAATCCTCTGTTACAGCCCAAAAAACCAAAAATGCCTCACTTGATGCCACTGTATCTTTATTGAGCTTTTTCAAGCACTGCATGCCACATAATCTACTGGACTTCTAACACACTTGTTAAAGAGATGCAGTAAATTCCAGGATTTTTCCATTGTGTTTTGCAGAAAACAATATTCTAGCATGGAGGGGGGAAGTGGTGTTACCCTTCTTTCTCCTCCTTATTTCAGTATATTAGAATGTTAGTATGCAACATAGTATGGTATCGTAGGATGTGATATCCTATGATGAACTAATGCATTTTACTGCACTTCCACAAATGCAGACCAGCCATTTAATGCCCAAATAATATGCCAATACTTATTAAATTATAACTACGTATTGTATCAACAAAACTAAGTATCACAAAAAACAAGGAAGGATCCAGACTGCTTCTGTCTGGATCAAAAAGAGTGAGATCTTTACATGTATGACCATGTCAACACTGGATGGTAAATTAAAGTTATAATGTATCCTCTAAATATTATTTTGTATTTTTTTCTATTACTAATGAATTATAAATAAATGTGATATATGAAAGTAATATTTGCTAAGAACATTATTCTCTCCTGAAAACATATCTTAAACTGCATAATTTTGAAGTCATCCTAACCTAGTCTAGAAATGCTTGCACTATAAGCAGACTTCTATTCTTTAAACTGATACTGACTAGTTCAGCAGTCTTAGATCTGCTCAACATGTCAAAAGAAGTTAGACCCTATAAAGCTTGTACCAGCTAATACACATGTAGATAAACAGATACACAGAAACATACAAACAAGCAAACACTGATCCTCAACTCAAAAGCTCCAAGAATATTTTAACATCTCCTTTAGCTATAATTTTAGATCTTTAAGTTTGTAATTCTTCTTCCATTCATGTTTTGCTGATCTCTTCCTTTCATGAACAGACAGCTCCAACAGAAGATACTACTGATATAACTAACTCCCAACTCCTGTTTTCAAGAACAAACCTGCTTACTTAACCTCAGTGATGCCAGATCTCCGAAATGGCTATATGAAAAAAATCGTTTGACTGGGGGATCTTAAGTGGTCTGAAACCTGTACATGAACACAGCTTGAACAGTATCTTTCCCTAACCCATGTCATTAAATACTACAGCCATTTTTCTCTCTAGTTACAGAATGTTAATTTTTGACATAACAAATACACCAACCAAAGACACCTTTCAAGATGCCTCAGGGTTGGGGGTTTTTTTGTTTGTTCGTTGGTTTGTTGGGGTTTTTTTATTCATTCAGTATTCCTTTCAGTGGGATTCTTCATATGGTAGGAATTTTAATTATTCAAATTATTAATTTTATTTCAGTTGAATGGCAGCTGAACAAAGTGTGTTTGAGTTTTATTTATACATATTAGTTGTTAAAGGTTTAATTCTTATGTCAATAAGACTTTAAACTCCCCCATTAGCTAGTGTTCCTATACTAAACTTCTGAAAAAATATTGTAACAATGTCAAATAAATGCATCCTCACAAAAATATTCACAAAAGCAGTAATTTTCAATGGCATTATTATGTAGAAACATCACACTACTCATCAACAACATTTTAAGAGCTCATTGAAATAATAAAGTGGCTACAGTCATTTCCATTAGAAGGTTTATAAATAATATCTGCTGTTTGGTACATTAAGAGAGCACAACTGTGTAATAATTGAAATGTCAATACATTATCCTTGTGAAAGTTTCTGCTTCTAAAAGCAGGCATCTGGCTTACTGTAGGAAGAATGCATCAAAGTTTGTGAAGGAGAGGAATTCATAAGGAGGGGAAAGAGGGTTCATTGTTTAATAGAGTGCTCTGGCATGGTATGACAGTCTGTTAACTTGTTTCCTACAGGCAAAACTGCTCAGATAGATTTAAGAATAAGACCTTATGTGGCTCATGTCCTAATCAAAATTTCAGAATATTCTGAAAGTGATTCATAACACAAAAGGTCACAGCAGAAATATTTATCACAACCTGACATACTGTTGTGAGTCCAGTCTTCAGTTCTGTTAAATCAGTGCTATTAATTAGACAGAAATTCGGTTTAAAGTATTCTTATGCAAATTTCCTCTGCATGAAAGAATTTTCAATTAATATAAATTTGGCATTGTTATCAATGCAACTGGTGAGAAATTTATCCTTCCCACCTAGAAAACAGATGACACCACAATGGCACGAATTTTAAAAGGGGGGGAACAACCAAGAAAACAAAACAGATTTTAGCAGAAAATCGGTGATTCAATGCCAGGCAGAAACCATTGGTAAACAGAAAGATGCCTGAGCTTGCTGTTTGAGCCTAAGCCATGGTAAAGCACCAAATTTATGCTGCACTGCAGCCCCAGAAGTGAGACTACAAAACAGTGGCTTACAGATGCTTGAGCATACATCTTGCACGTCTCAGCTACATCAAATACATCCTCTATCACACACTTCATTTGCCTGTGCTTCAAGGCTTCCAGTAGGATTGCAAAGGATCACAGGGCCAGTGCTCACACACAGAAACAACTTCAGGCTGCAACAGACCTTGAACAGGACACAGGCTAATACTTGCAAAAATACCATTTCTTTAAAGCTAAATATCCAGGAACTGAGTTTTATATCATCTGAAACATCTGTATGGATGTAACCTAAAAAGTGGTACTTCCTGATTCATACTGACACTTTCTTTGCACTTGTCCAGAGAAGGGTTCTAACAGAGGGAGCTATATTCATAGAATCATAGAATCTTTATGGTTGGAAGGGGCCTCCAGGGTCATCAAGTCCAACCTTTATCCCATCATATTCCTAACCATTAGACCATGGCCTCTAGTGCCTCATCAACCCGTTTTTTGAACACCCCCAGGGACAGCGACTCCACCACCTCCCTGGGCAGCCCATTCCATTTCCAGCCTATTCCATTTCCAGCCGTATTCAGACCCAAACAAAATTTTAATCTCTGAGTTTATATAAATTATATAAATCTTAGGGCTGAAAATCTTAGGGCTATCAATGAAATGATATTATAAAATTTAATTTTTATGAAATGTACAATATTTTTTCATCTTCCAAACTAATTAGGCTAATGTTTCATCCTGCAAAATGCAGTTGTTTTCTTGACATCTTTAAGTTCAGCTAACTCTGAACTCTGTTTCATTGAAACCCTTCCACGCTTGTTTCAATGGCAACAGACCGCAAACACAGAAAAACATCCACTTTAATTAACTTTTACTCCTTTCCAAGGGCTGTTAAAAGAAAACCAAGAGCTATTACAGAGACAAAGTGAATGAGCCTTCCAGGCAGTGAAGGCTATTACATTCAATTGTTTGGCAACACTTCTATTCAAGACTAAAAATTTCAGAAACTTATGTTCTTAATAGAGCAGACTAAAACTCTTCTGATGAACAATTTTCCATCAGAAACTGCTGATTTTCTGGATCAAAATGTTCTATGGGAATGTTTATTCCACTAAAACTTCTGATGCAAACCAAGCAGGCTAGCTAGAGGGCTGGCAGATCGGCTTGGAAGCCTGCCCACCAGCCAGCCAGGCTGGCAGGAAAGCAGGAGGGCTGGCTGCCCAGCATGTCCTCTGCCCAGTTTGCTAGTCCCCCTCCTCTAAGAGGTCAGGCAGATTATGCATTATAGTGATATTTATTATGAAATTAGTCATCATTTGTAAGAATAAAACACAATATTTCAACCTTATTAAAAAAAGATACTCCAATGAGGTTGGCATGAAAAGCTGTTCTATATTTTCAGAAAAGTAGTTTAGAAATTTTCTTGTGTGAGGCATATTTATATTTTTGTTCTGATTCAAAATAATAAGAAAAAAAGCAAGTGAAACACTGGAGTTTCTGCGTATTAGGAGGCTCCAGGCTTGAACCATTTTGAGATACACACAAACAACTCCATATTCCAAAATAGAAGCTATATAAAGCTATGGCATTTCTACAATAAGAGGCAAAATTTGAAGACAAATATTGCACAATATTACGTTCACTTTTCCAATAATGTAAGGAATTTATTAATTTGACAAAGCTTAAGGACTTAGGAAAAGGGTTACTCTTTTCTTACTCGTTCCTAACTGATACATTTTTTTAAAAGGGAATTTTTATCTTTTTAACTACCAGGGGTTACACTGGCAGGACAAACGCAAACTCAGTCTGGGAGTTAAAACTCCTTTGTGTCTAACAGCCCCCAAGAGTATCTGGGCTAGTTATTCACATGCCCAGAAGCACATCTCTGGCAACCAAACACAAGCACCAATTGCCACCTCATACACAAACACAATAAACCACCTGATAAGAATGAACTTTGAATGGAGCTACAGTTCTGGGGTCCAGCATGAGCAGAGAAATAAACCAGTATGAGTGGAAGATGCATATTTTGGTCATGTGACATGCACACCTAGGATATGCAGACCCTACATCCCTACCAGGGATACCCCAACTACCTGCCAAAGGGTTGGGTATCACTGTTTTTAATATTCCTTACTTAACTATAATGGCAAGAACAAACTTTTATACTCAAAAATTATGTTCACATTTAAAACTACAATAATTGTAACTTGAATACCCAAAAATCTTGTAAAAATTGTCCCTAGAATAACTGCACTTAAAAATTCCAATGATGAATAAAAAAAAAAATCACTTCATTATTGCTTACTTTTTTCCAAACTTCCAGGGCAAGTCTATTTTGTTAGCTTACTTTTATGGCACTGGAGCCATACTGTTAAAGTAGGGTTTGAACATTCTCTTACATGAGATCTATTTCAGCTTTATTATGCTGTACAGGTGAGAGCCATGAATAAACTGAACATAACCAAGATGATTCACAGATATGCTACCCAAGATACCTTGCACCACTGGTAAAATATTTCTGCCAGAAATTCAATGTCTTTCACCAATTTGATACCACCATTATAATCATCTCAACAAACATCCAGCAGCAGTCATAGAAGCCTGCATTTAAAAAAATAAAAGTTAACTTAGAACTGGCAAAAATCTGTTTGGAGCTTTTTTTCTCTGTTGAAATACCCTTGCTTCGATAATCTTCAGAAGTCAATGCTATCTATGCTCACAGCATTTAAAAATAACTTTGCAATTACCACATCTACCATTTTTACTCCCTGCATTGCTAACACTATATATAAGCATGCGTGAACTCACGTTAGAAAGTAAAGGTGACTCAAGCACAATGATGCAAACAGGACATATAGATCAGGGATTATTTATAGACTGCAGATAGAAATACCTTCCAATATCGCTTGATCCATGAGGCAAGGACAAAACTGAAATTTCTTTGCCTATGTATTAAACACACAGATTGACTGAAATATGTTCTACCCCTATGGTACCCAAACACCACGGGAAAAAACAAAATATACTCCTAATACGGTAGTTCTGCCGTGTGCCACACACTAAAAAGATCTGAAATAACAGAGAGAAAATAACTACTTGAAAGTACTAACATTGAAAGAAGTAGTGTTGGTAAGTCACACAGGGAATATTCACACAGTATAGTATTCACTTATAAGAGCCCTATAAATTGCAACAGAAAACTCCTAAATTAGGTGTTTTAAACCTGCAGGTAAAAAGTTAAAAATTTCATCTAAGTGGCACCTTCCTCTGAGTCAATATTGATTCAAGCTTCCTATCACAACCGTATTATTTTTATAAAATAAAGCTAACTCTGGAGCTAATCACAATCAGGCTTCCAGAACCTTAAGAATAAAGGCCGTGAACATTTCAAATGCTGAGAAATTCCATAAAATTGAGTTTGTGCTGGGTTTACTTCACTTAGTTAACCTTCATTTCCCAATATGAACTAATGTATAACTTCACCGTGTGCTATTCAACAGCTTCCGCTAGGCGCGAGTACTAAACCTCAGCTCACTATTTTCAGTTGGTAAAACAGGGCAGCAGGATGCTCCATTCATTCCACCTTGTTGCCAGGTTGCGTGAACCTGCACAGAGAAGAATATCAGCTTCATCCCAACAGAGGAGCTCCAGAGGATGGTCACGAACCCCACCATGGCTGCTTGGACAAAGAACAAGTTCCTGTTCAAGAAACCAAAAAACAACTAAGTTGTTCTCAAAAACTTCAAGTGAAGCGCATTACCTTGCTAATGTTTGCTTTGTAAATGAAGTTGAACCAATGTTACAAGATGAAGTCTCAATCTTTCTTTACTGTGAGGTTTTGCTTTGTTTTTAACCACTACACTACAGAAAGAAGGCGTGATAGGGAAGATGATCTGACTTCTCACTTGCAAAGTCTTTAGATAAGGCAGATGAAGTATTTTTCTGAAGTAATAGAAGGCCAAATCCTCCTTTCTTCATTCACATGAGTGAAGTCATGACATTTGGGATTTTTTTTGTGGCTGCAGAACACAGAATTTATGCAGAGCTACCTGGTTCAAAAGCTGTTTAGCCATTAAGCTATTCCTCCTCTCCAGTCCAACCCTCAGTACCTTTATGCACCTAGGGATCTTAAGTCATCTGCAGGAAATCCTCAGCTGATGTAAATCACCATAGTCCATATAAATGGGGCTTTGACAGTTGATAAGAGAAGATCTGCCATAAAATTTACCTCCACTTTAAACCTTGCACTGTCAAACTCAGGAATCGTTTATAAAAGTTTGTAAAATCAGTTTCTCCAACAATGGTCCTTAAGTTTAAAAGTGTGTGCTTTTCCAAGTATAAGTAAAATTTGACAATTAACTTTGCTAAAAAGAGATTGTGATAACTCAATTTGTTGAGTTACCTGAAAGATTAAATCACTTGCTGCTTTAAAAGTGTGTATTATTTCTGCTCTGGTACATCATTAGTTAAAGTGCTACAGAGTGTGTAACTGCTGGGCATGACACAAAGGAAACAAAAATCAATCAGACACAGCACCTAGGGCAGTCCACAAAGCAGTGCCAGTTACCTGAACTGAAACAACGGAGTTTTGTGACCAGAATTTTACTGATTAATCTGCATAGGGAGCTCTTGTGAGTTTCTGCCTTTTCTTAATCCAATATAAGGTTTACTGGCTCATTATTGCCAATTAGGAAAGACTTGACTTTAAAAATTTATTGAGTGCTGATGAATAACAACACAAACTCTTACAAAGTACAATATTAATTAGATGTTAGACTCTGAGGAAACTCTGATAATGCATAAACAAGAGTAAATATTCATGTTTTCCATAAACTGTATTATAGCATGATAGCCAGAATATAACACTTTGCTTATGACTGAGGAAGCATTTTAGTTAACCCACAGTTCCAGGACTCATAGCTGAACACAGTTCAGTACTAAACGAAGAGCATGTGGGGGGACTCAAGGGGGCTCCACTGCATTGCTGGAGCCATCCAGTTTTAAAAGCAATCTCTAATTGAACCCAGAGCAAGAGTAACAAAAAGCTCTGATTGAGTGAACTCAGTAAGGATTTTCAGCCCAAGGTCCTAAAAGGCTATTACAGAACAACCAAGACAGCTGGTGCTAACAAGAACCCTTACAGAGGCTGGTAGCAACATAGAGGTTCATGACTGAATAACCAGACACAACCTCCCTTATCCCACCACCCTTTGTGAGCTCATCTTGCCATGGCTCACACCACACCTGATCTATAGTTTTGATGACACTATCAATCCTTAAGACTCAGAGAGTCATAATTTATTTTAAAGTTTTGCATCTGAGCTGAATTATCCTATATTTCCTCATTCATGCAAGATGAACTTGGGGGACTAGAGAATTAGTATCCCTTACATTTGTATGGCACAGTATATTTTTTTTTTTTTGTTTTAGGTGGCTTGCTTCCCCTGTCATAATTCAAAACACATTTACTTATAACAAAACTAAAATATTTGTAACTTTGAAATGACTTAAAGGCATTTTTTTCTTCTTTTATATTCACCTGAAAAAGGTGCATTGGGTTTGTTTTGTTTTAAATGAGTTCACCTAAAAAAACTCAGACATAGTTATGTCTAAGTATCAGTAAACTAGTCTTCTATCTGGCATTTAAAGTGTGTAGGTTAACATAAAATATATGTTGAAGTGTATTACGTTTGGAGAAGGACCTCCACTGTTCATAACTCTGGCTTTTAACATACACAAATTCTCCACTCCTACACAAAACTACTTTATTTACTCATCAACTAAAACACATCTTTGGCATATTAGACTGGATTTTATTACTCTCTAATGTACAGTAGTGAAGACAATTAACCAGTTAGTTCCTAGCTAACTGGAGAAAAAAACCGTTTATTTTTCTACCCCAAAACCAATTAATTCCCCCACCCCTCGCCACTCCATGACTTTTAAGAAGTCCCATTAAACAGAATTGCTCAG
>VZRW01001045.1:731513-781325 GCA_013398125.1 Aegotheles bennettii | reverse complement strand
GGGGGAAGGGAAGAGGGATTAAAAAATTAATTTTGAAAAAAGCTATCACAGAAACGTAGTTATGGACACTACTTTTATCTGTAAAACTTTTCAGGCTCAAAGGGCATTTCTAGTCAAAAGTAAAAGCTCAAAATAACCAGCAACCCAGCAGTTAGGTTACGATATGACCATGTTTCCTGGCAGGAATTAGAATCAGCATGTCTAACATCTGAAGAGTATGTCTCAATCAGTGAGTTTATTGACTTTCTGTGGCTTTTACTATCTGCCTTTTCACTGACAGATAAATAAAATTAAAGGCTTATTTTATCTTGATGTAGAATAAAAACAATTTAGAACTTATCAGAAATCTTGTTTTCAACCATGGTTGACAGCATGGTTTGAATGCTACTTATTATCTGTATACTTTTTAATGTTAACTCTTTCTACACAAATATTGAGTAGTAAAGAAATTCTTGCAGAAGAGTATTCTGAAAAATTATGAAGAAAATTGGCCAAAAAAATTATTTTGCTCCTTTCTTCAAGTATGAATCCAAGCAAGAAAAACAAAACAAAGTAAAATGAAAAAAAAAAAAAATATCACATATATATGCTTAATCTGCACACACACATGTCCAAATCCTTACTGGAAAAAAACTGCAACCTTACTAACTTAGAAAAGTAGTCCCTACTTTTTAAGTCCCCCCCCTCTAACTTCGAAAAGTAATAAAGTTAATGAACAAGAACTACGCACATGCATAAGGGCTGTTTGCAAAATCAAATCCATGTACTGGTCTGTAGTAAGAAACTTCTTTCCTTTTTATAATGTCATCCCCTGAATATAAGTGACAAGTAATATAAAGTTTTCTGGGTACATTAAAGGTCTTCTCAAAAGCAGACTACAATTTATAATATTAAGCCTAGCTTTAGAGTGCATATGAAGTGCAAATGCAAATGGGAATCTTTCTAATGTCACATATTTCAGTTTGTAGCACCATCTCATGAATTTGCCTTATAATACAAACACTGCGTGCTAATGAAAATGAGGCAGAGGAAGCTCATAAATCTCTTATTTGTGGTCTATCCTGAAACTGACTATCAACAATTGTAAATCTCCAGAAGCACAGCTACTAAGATGTATTTATTACCAAGTAGTGGTATCTGTTCCATAATTTAACACTGAAGCTAGATTTCTAATGGTAAACTCAATTTCTTCAGTGGCTGCCTCCTCCACCACAGCTTCCTCCAAAAAGGAATCTGTTTCTCTGAAGCAACACATGCTATGTCATAATCAGGATAAAAACTTTCCTGACACGCTTAGGAATAAAAGAAAAAATAAAAGACAGATTTAAATATCCCTACTTAAAGATTTCTTATTGACATAAAAAAATACACATGGCCTGAAAAACCAAATGTGTATATACAAATCCTTGTATACAACTTGAGTCATTTCGACAGGTGTACCAGGTCTACAAGGAAAAGACTTTCTAATATTAGAACATTAATGTAGAGAATGTCAGGGACTGAACAAAACAGGCTGTAAAGAGTAGGGATTAAACTGACCTCAAAGGCGTGGCAGTGGAGAAAGGGTGCTTACCCTGACCATTTCTAGGTTTTTGTTTGGTTTTGTTTTTTTTCCTCTTTAAAGGAATGACATTTTTATTGTGCAGGTAGCTGGAAATTCAGAAAGTACATCAGAAAAAATCCCTTAACACTGTCTATAGGACACATCCAAGCTCTGATCGCAGAGGCAGTTGTCCCCATATGTTCTCTGGAACTTGTCCTCAGAGGGTCTGTACAGGCTGTAAATAGCAAAAGCAATATTGTCCTCCAAACCAATTTTAGCTTTAAAATTTTCCACAGCTCCATGGCTACTTTCTGCCTAATCTGCACCTTGTGTCAAACTGGTGACTCAATTCATACCTCCCGGAGTCCAGGAAAAAAAATCCTGTTGTGAAACCAGAGAATGAATATGCATCTCTAAAGAGTTTTATATTAAGGAAAAAATTGTCATCCTTTAAGGCATCCTTTGATCAATTTATTCTCCAACAACTTCAAGTAAATTTATCTGACCTTCTCATTAATTTTGTCAAGCAATAATTTTGCATGACAATGGCTTTGCTGCTCTTATTATTTTACCCTCTGGAGTCAAATTTTGTGATCTCCATGAAGAAAAGTTTCATATGGGATTCTGGGAATGTTTGTCTGTACAAACATTCCAGAATTTTACCTAAAATAAAAGAAAAAGCAGCACCACAAATATTAACATAAAAGCAAACTACCATAGACACAGTTAAGGAAAAGCTAATTTAAAAAGACAAATCACAGTGTTCAGTCTGTTTAACAGACACAATGCTAATAGAATAGAAACACATTTTATTAAGCACTGAACAAACAATTACAATAATATTACTATGCCCTTTATTTAAACAGAGGCAACTGTAATTGATAATGAAGATCAAATAAAGAGCCTGATTCTGCAACCTTCATAGACCTTCAGTCAGATCCTCCTGCTTAAATTCATCACACAATTTCATATCAGCCTCTGATTTCCTTTCTCCTGACATTCCTATAATTTTGCCTATCGCATCCTCTCCATACAATGAAGAAGAAAAAGTGATCCGAATAAGTCACTAGGACTAGGGGCAACAGACCTTATCTAGAAGTTATTTTCCAACAGTGCAACACTGCGCTCTCTTTGCTTTAATAACCTTTTATATAATAAAAAATACTACTTTTCTCAAGAAAGAGAAACAACTCCTGCAACATAATTGTCTCAGATATGTCTAAATTAAGGACAAGGTAACAGTGATGAAGGTTTGTCCTTCTTGCAGCTTGTTATTCCTATCTGCAGCTTCGCAGAAAAAATAGCTCAAAGTAAAAACTATAGGGAAGATCCAGACTAAATTTCACTCTCTCTTTCAGATTGTGCACTGCCTTGAACATCTCCAGGATTCCATAAATTCATCCTAATAATGAACTTGTAACTGACCCCTTCTGCAAATTCTAGAAAGCTACACACCACACTTATCTGCAGTCTTTACTTTTTTTCTTTGATGTCCTACTGTTGACCTTGATATGCATAAATTTATTCCAAATCTATTAAATGATGAAGTTTTCTTACAGCCAGACCTTGAAAACTTGAATTTTCACACTAAAATATTATCTTGGTGAGACAAGGATAATGTATTAAGAAACAAACAAACAAACAAAACCAAACAAAACACCACAAAACAAACACAAGACATGTTTTGTTTACTTTTATTTGCATCAATGAAGTCAATTTTAACTTGGGAATTAACATTTTAAAGAGTCTTTAACAGGTCAGGAAGTTCAGTTGTGGATTGTATTTCTCTGAATGCATTTTATAGATTTACCATTCCTTAAGTATCAAATTACTTCAAATACTTGGCAAAAAGCACTCAACCTCTTAATAACAGCAGAACTAAAAATACAAATCCCACCAATTTAGCAACTCTGGTGGATCAAATCTTTCTGTTCTCCTCCCACTGTTGAACTCTATATGTACTCTCCAGTTTTATAACTGATAAAGGAAAAAAATAAGATGAAAACACGAAAACGGAATATGCACTATTCTCTACTTTTGGAACAAGTAATATTTAAATCTTGATACATAGGTCCTATTTCTAAATAATGTATTGTTTATATGCAACAGTTAGCCATGAACTGCATAGAATCATGACAAATAACTGAATTTTCCAAGACATATTTTGTTTATGTATTTTAAAAAATTCATGACTCTATACATTTTATTTGAGATTTTGTAGACTTAGAATTCGCATTTGTACTTAAATCTTTTCCTATAAGAGATTATTTTCAAGTAATGCTTGTTTGGTACAAGTAACTTACAAAGTAAGGATAAATGAAGACCTTATAATCATTGTACCATAAGACAACACCAATAAAACATAATTTCCTTTCAGCAGGCTGCAAGTTCAGGTCTTTCTAGAAAAAGAGAGGTTACGATTATTCCTCTTTATAGGTAACTGAGGGCTTGAGCCTACGTATAGCTTTCTGTAGATTTTCTCTTTTAGTACCTGCTACCTGCAGTTATAAAAAGAGATGAGACTTCCCCAAGTCTCTTATTGTAGCAACACTACACAAAAAAATCACAAAAATTACAAAAACAAAACACAGATGTGCGATACCCAATTCCTTGTATTTTTGTGAAGTGCTTGGGAATGAAATTTTTATCACTCTCCATAAGATCTTGTATAAAGTTGCTGGTTTCTGCAAAGGACCCAATTAGATCTTTCATCCATACACGCTGAGAGAACACTGCAATCAAAATCACCAGGGCTGAGAAAGAACACTGCTATGTCTGAACCTTGATTTCAGTTGCATAGATCTCTACCTTGTCATCAAACCTCCAATACTGAAAAAGCATACAGGAAAAAATACACGTATGAAAAATGAGAACACAAAGGTGATGATTTTGTGATGTAGCATACATATACATGTATGTTATAGATGTGTATGTATGTAACAGTATTGAATAGGTTTTTTTTTCTTTTTGCTTCATGGCTATGCCTATTAATATATTTAATAAACTTTAAAAATGAGCAAATCAAAGAACAACTGAGTAGTTAAAAAGAATCAGCATTCATTGCACAATAAAAATTGTCAGATCTTTGGATATGCTTGAATTGCAGCAAACAGACTACTGCAGATAGCGGTCATCTGACATGGTAAACTGCTCATTGACTTGGTAATTTTTTAGGTAATTATAGCGTGGGTTACCAAGATCTTACATGTGCTGTGTTAAATAAATCCCTGTCTTGACAGATGGGCTATAGACTGCTCTCTTTTGAAGCTGAAACAGCCAGTTCTGGACTCCTTGCTGGTGACAGCTTTGCCCTCTTCCAAGCCTGTGGTGTGGCCATGCTGCACAAAGCCCCTTGGCAGTGTGGGACCACAGCACCCGCCTCCACTTACAGACAGACAGACAAGAGGGGGAGGAAGAGAGCCATGTCTGAGATAAAAAAATATCAAGCCAGCTATGAAGAACATATAAAAATACAAGTATCAATTTCCAGACTTGCTCTTCGTAAACTAGACAGTCCTCCCATATAACTATGCTGGCTCTGCTTTAACTCCCACCTGAAGCCGACAGTGTAGACAGCACTGCTGCGTACGCTTCACATACTTTGTTAAAAAAAGGAAGTGGGGAAAGTGAACCTGAAAATAGCAGCTTACTGATTCCTCAACATACTGTCAATGAATTTTTAATGACTAAATTTTGAGTTTGTTCTCTATGCTGCAGAGCTCTCCCCACACTTACCTTTAAAAAAAAAATAAACAGGAAAACAGAATTATATTACTATTTCTTGAGACTTTAAATTATAGAAGAAACCTCTTTCACTTTAAAGTTTTACAAATCCATATTATATTCTGAACAAAACCCTTAGATTTTATACTGTTCCTTCTCATTTATGTTGTCAGATGCACCGTGGCATTAGGCTTAAAAGCTAGACAGCAGTGCTGCTCCAAAGGCAGCATAGCAAACAAGAAAAACAATTAAATTTTGTATGTTTACAAGTGAATGTCTGCTGTAAATAACCATGTCAAGTAGATCTTGCTGTAGGAAGGTAGGATCAGAATATCGATAAGAACTGACTGTGAGAAGGAAGGAACAGCTATCAGCAACAGACTACAGAAGGCAGAGCTGAAACGAGAGAAAACTAGGTTTTGCCAAGCTGTAGGATAAAGAAAAATAAAGGGAAAAAAGTAACAAAAAGTAAAGAAAATCTAATGAGCTGGATTGGGGGTGGCAGAAGGTGTTGGGGAAGAGAATAGATCACAATTTTGTGTTTTTCCTGCTGCATTTCCTCTGTGGTTTTTGATCTTTCTTAAAATGTTTGATTCCCCATTAATTAGCTAATTTGCAGTAGACTGCTCCACACTGCCAACACTGAAACTGGAATACCCAGACTGGAGAAACTTCCAGCTATACCGAGCCTTTAATCTACAATGGGAGATAAACTATGCATATGAATGGCTGCAAGACCTAAGAAACAAGAACAAAGCAAGCCAAGACCATATCTACTTTGTACCACACATCGCCAAATAATTGCTATAGGACTGAGGGGTACTTCCTCCTTAGGCTCTTTTTTTCCCAACATGCCCAATGCTGAAAAGTGCTAACCTGCCAATATCCACCACTCCAGAGTGAGAATGTATCAAAGTACTTTGAAATCCTCAGGGAGAAAGTCCCCAACAGAGTTAGCCCAGTCTTTCTGATGTTCTCATTTCTCCCTCAAGTGTCCTCTCTTCAGAGAAGAGAGCACCTGATCAGTGATGAGTGTGGCCTTATTAAGAGCAAGGAAGCTATGAAGTAATAGCAAATAAATAATGCCAAAGAGGAGCCAGACTGCAAGGTTTCTACTTTGTTAGCCTAGTCTGGCATTTAGAGATAATACAATAATACAAAAAGTAGCATTCATTACTAAATGTTTTGTAAGTAAAGTAATTTAAAATAATCACATTTTGCTTTTTTTTTCATAGTCATAAGTGCTTTCATAGCATTAAAAACCTCAAGTTATACTCAAATCTTACACTGTCTGAGAAAAAAAACTCTCACCATAAGAAAGAACTGTCCATAGCTCATTCTCTAATCATTGCCTGGCACTAAGAGTTATGAGAAATCGATTATAATCACCATTAAATAAGGGGGTCATCATCAATATGCTAGTAGCCTTGACAGAAAAGTGTGTTAAGAGCACAATCACTAAGTATAATTTCATATGGCTATTGCTCCTGTGATCAGTATAAACATGAAAAGCTGAAGAAGGAAGGAAAATGATCACTACATGAAAGACTATAACAATGAATAAAAGCTAAGTTAATTTAACAATGCCTGCAATCACTGCAATTAAGATATTCTTCATAAATAAAGAGGAAAGATCACTGAAAGCTATGCAATCATTCTGATAAGCTTGCAAATCAAAATAATCCAACAATTTTTATTTTCAGCATTAAACATCCAATGGCAGTGTCTAAAGCATCACACAGATAATGAACTGAGCAACTAGCAAAAAAAAAAGTCACAAATTTTAAGGAACATTCAATTAATCTGTATATATGCATGTCAGCTGACCAACAGATACTATGAGAAAACCTAGATAACATTTGTGATTCCTTTTTCTGCTAGCAGGCCACCACAGCAAATATTTTTCTTCAACATATGACCCAATACAATCATGCTGTTTACCCCCCTCTTGGTATTATATTGATGTGATAGCCAAGACATGCATAGTTGCTTCTCAAACTTATGTCCACCACTTTTCAAAACTTCTTCTCTGGAATGAAATCATAGTTCATTACAATGGAAAGGTACTTTCTTGCAACTCCTAAATGACAGCAATACTTTCTGCAGTTCTGCCACCAGACTCCTACGTACATTCTTGATGTTGTTGTCTTGAGATACAACTTCATTTGAAGAAGAAACCACCCTCAAAAGATGGCAATTTAATTGCAAATAGCAGCATTTGTAGTGCCAAAGCCTTCTAAGAAAAGCAGGATTGAACCAACAGATGCTGTCCTTCTATTTGAATTCTGGCTCTTGAACAATTAGGATGTTAAAGGACTAATTCTTACAAGCTCCTCCTGCACAAAGAAACAGCTAAATACTTCTGTGCTCATTTGAATCGCAAAATGGACGCAAATTTGTTTATATTCTGCAAATGAACGTTATGTTCTCAGCATTCGACAACCACTGTAGCAGATTAAATGGTCTGTGCAACAAGATATACCTGCATTCAGAGGCAGCAGAGGGAAGGATACAGGAAGAAGATAGCCGCAGGATGCAATGATAGCCAGACCTAAAGCACTTCGTTTATTTGAATTTCATTCCAGCCATCTGTATCTTGTCTTTACAGAGAAGAAGTATTGTCTCATTTGCTCTTGACGAGATAAATTAGGAAATACTGCTAACACACGTTCTTTTTAAACAATTGCATAGATTCTCATTTCAAAAGACATCTTAAAGCCATTCTCCCTTACAAAACATTAGCATATGCTTCTTAAGTGCTCCTGAAATAAAATTTGTATCACTACAGTCACATGGTATTATTCTGTCTATGATAGCTACCATCAGCCACCTTGTTGTTAAGACTTGAACCAGAATTTCCTTGCTGCAAATGTTTTCTCTCTAGGATATATAATTTTTCCTCTCAATCAACCTGAAAATTACAAGGCAATCTAAAAACATTCTCCACGCCTGTTCCTCATACGAGCACTTTATTACCAGCCCTCCTTCCAAGAAGAAAATCTTCATTAATTCAATAAACAGAAGAAAACAAAATTCCTGGTTTCTTCTCAATAAGGACAAAGCTTGATCTTTAATCAAGCTTAAGAAGTAGTCTTACTTTTCACATGTATAATAAAAGTACACCCTTTTTTTAAATAACAGTATATCTTGAAATGTTATTGTGTCTTAACATGCACAATTCCTCACCTTGAAACCTGTAATGTTTATCAAGGCCTTGCAATTAGAACTACCATCTCTACAAGCATGTGAGGTCTTGTATTTAACTAAACTGATCAGTGCAGCATTAACAATCATTTTGTTTTTAAAGTTACTTAGTGTTTCACATTCCCAGTATGCAGTTGGATTGATTAAATATAGGTATTCATATCCATAATACTACTTTGCAAGGCAGGGTTGAAAACAGACATTTACATATTTTTAGATCAACCTCTATTCAACTAAAATTCCTATAATGGCTCATGTTGGCTTGAATTAAACTTCTATTTCCCCATAAGCTCTGTTTAGGAGAGATTTTGTTTTCATATATTGCAGAATTATGCACCTATAATTACTTCAAAATCTTACATAAATAGGCTTAATTTCACAGTCTCAAAAGAAAACAAGAGCACTTTATGTACCACATAGTTCAGCAATAAATGGAGGTAAGCACAGATTCTGCTAATACTGATTTAGGTTTCTGACAATTCTATAAAAAAATAGAATATGCATTTAAAATAGGCAATATCTTTTGGTTTTTGTGCCAAGCATCAGAATGGAGTAGACCTGCTAGAATAAACGCAATGCTGAGAGCAGAGATTTCCCAAAAAAAATTATGTTTAAGCACACTTGAGTGATTGAAAAAAGCAGCCATGCTATTTAAAAGAAGTAAAAGGCAGGGGGGGGCTGGTAAACGTGGTGGGAGGGTGGAAGCAGTTGATAAGCACAAGAACAGTTAAAACAGTATCCATTTGGGAACAGAAAATCATATTCCTTTAGAAACAAAGTGATTTTGTGCTGTAGATTTCACCAGGATGGGGGCGTTATGCAAGATTCAGGCTTAATAAACAGGAGTCTTTCATTGGGATAAAAGCACACAGAGTCTTAACAGCACAGAACATGTGAACTGTCCCCCATTATTTACCATATAGATCATACATGCCTTAGAATCTGTCACATAAAGCAAGCTCTTGCATTTCCGCAACTACTCCACTTCTATGCAGTACTATGGCCATATTGATTAGTGATAAAGCCTTGCGAGGAAAGCTAGCAGAATGCAGCAAACATAAATCAAATCATCAGATCTACTTCTGATCCAGTGGAAACATTCTTATTGAGTTCATTTTGCTATTAATACTGCCTCATGTGAGGGAGACTCCTCTTCTTTAATTCCATGCTTGTATAATATAATAAACATCACAAAGTTTCATTCATAGTGGCAGACCTGCTGCCCCAGCACCATGCACACCTTTGCAAAATCAGAATTTGGAATATTGAATTTATCTTCAAACATTGTTTTTCCATAATAACCATATAACAAATACCATAAATGTCTGAAATATTTAAATACCATCACGTTGACCTGTAAAGTCACTGGAATACCAATGCTTAAATCCAAACACATTGGCACAACAGGTAAAAAAGTTTTTGCCAAACTTGACTCCTGAACAGGGAATATTTTTGAGAATGTTACAAGTGGCAGAACAAAGATATCCAAGATCCAGGTCTATTCAAACTTCAAAGTGAATGTTAGTAAATTTGCAGTTCTCCAGATAAGCACACACATACAAGCCCAGAACATGTGAGGATTCTACTACACTTCAGACGTGTCCACTCAGATATACCAAGCATACCTTCTTTAATGATCATGATCTCCATTCTACAGTTTACAGTTATTCCACAAAAAATGATGCAAGGCACCATAAAGAGTAAACAACTGGTCATCATGCTAGGAACTTAAATGTGCAAACGTTTGCTTTTTCTAACCTAGTTTCACTTATTTTGCTGTTGAAATACTCAGTTTTCATTTTTATAATTTTAGTCCAGATGGATTGCAGGCTCGGATAACAACATAAAACTGGTTAATCAACCTTCATGCCATATTTATGCTGCAAGAGGGAGATTTTAGTGTTGTCTGCAGTTTACCAGTGCATACTGTGGAATACAGCCAGCGTTTTATGTACCCTTAAAATTGCAAGCTGCAGCCCACTTTACCACCAGTGACCCTAAGCTTTCTACTGACAACAATCTCTTGTCTTTGCTTAACATAGATTCACTTAAATTTAATTCCAAACAAACGCAACAGCCCTCTAGCAAGCAGAATTGTATTTCACTTACAAAATAGATGAATTCTCAGTCCTACCAGTTATCTTGGGTCAGAGAGCCCAGCTAAAAGTCAAGACAAATGTACTTTCTAATTAACTCATTATGGTATCACTATCCCCATTCTTAATGCAAGTTTTTTGCCAAATAAAAAAATTCCTTGTACAGAAACTGCACTGTAACTCTGATGATCATATTTTGACAATGGTGCTGCTTTGCTTTTACTGGAGTTATTTTCCCCATTTACAAAAATAAAATTAAAATTTTATTTATAATTTAAAAGTAGTTTTCACGTGGAAGGCTATAAATTCATCAGCAAAGCAGGCACCCTTGACTAGTTGGATTTTAAGGATAATGGGAAGGCACAAAAAACCCTACAACTGGGGGGGGGTGGGGTGAGGGGAGGATCAAAATTTGGGAGCATTACAGTGAGTTCCAGCAGATTACAAATGAAGTACTAAAAGAAATACTTTCTCAGTCACAAACCACTTTTATCACATGGCTCTGAATCTTGAGAGGGATAGACTGCTATCTATAAATTGCTTAAATGTCTTCCTACAACAGCAGTTCCCAAAATTTCATTTCCCTGCTCTTTTTATTCCTCCCTGAATCTCTTATGTTGCAATTTTAAAAGGCAGCTGAGGCCAAGGCATAGTCTCTCAATAGCTAACCTGAAATTTCTATTATTTTATTGTCACAACTAATTTGGGCTTCTGAGCTTTCCAAGAAGGTCCACCTGTTTATACCAAAAGTTATTTTCATAACCCCACTATTTTTATTTCATTACATTATATTTCAGTGCAGTATTTTTAAGTACAATTCAATTAATTAAAAAATGTTTCTTATTGAATAAAATGCACTCTAAGTAATAAAAAGTTGCTTTAAATTTAGTTAGTTTAGCATCACACGTCAGCCATCACAAGGAATATCTTAACTGTTCTCTAAAATAATAAAACTACTTTGACCTCTAAAAACCATTCCACACTGTGTTTTCATTCATTCTATAACACACTCAAATGCACATCAGCAACAATTACAAACACATCTGGGATTTAGTAGCATAAACTGCCCTACCACCTCTGTGAGAGGACAGGCCTGTTAGTGCAGGTCCAGAGCCAACTTTAATGAAACGCTGAAGTATGCAAGTTGGTCAGGTACCAGTAACATGAAGGAGTTCAAAGTCATTCACCTTCCTCATGAGGTAAATAAGCATGGGGAAAAATCAACTCCTTGCTGATATGCCTACCTTGTTACTGGTACTCAAGTTGACATGGTATTCAGAACTGCTACACTGCAGTGACTTTCACAACAGCACTAAGTCTTAATCCTCGTGGCAAAATTATGAAAGTAGTGTTATTTTAATCAAGGAGGAAGATCTACTTTGCAAAATATTTTACTGAGCCAAAAGGTGATTTGTTCAAAACAACACAGCCTAGGATAATACTGATAGTGGTCTGAACATGCAATCCCTGATCTTCTGTTTTTAACAGTGACCTCAGAAAAAGGTACACAAACCTCCAGAACAAACAGTGGAACTCGTCGTCTTCAGCACCTATTTATGATTCATTAATAACCAAAACAATAACATTAATCATGCATTTATTATAAAACCAAAACGTGGTTTTGTCAGAGTTTGAGTGATGATGCTAGAACAAATTAGGCACTACTTCCACACGAAGCAGTACTTTTATTTCCAAGAGTATGTAGGCCACAGCAATTCAGCACAATTCCACTCCAAACAGGAACAAAACTAATAAACATTTCCTCAAATCTCTTACCTTCCTCATCAGTCACAGCTTTGCTATATTACCGTGTCTGGTTGTCTTTTTTTCTGCCATTGGTGTTCCACTCTTCTTCCATGTCTCTCCCTTGAAAAACAGAAGAAAAAAGCCTTTCAAGTCTTTTATAACTGAAAGCATGTTATTTTCAGATCATTATAGTAGCTACATATTACTCTCCTCTTGTCTTACCAGTTGAGATAGTTAGCTCCTTGCACTGAAGAACCTAAATGTATGCAAACCCAGCAGAAGACCCTATTCCTAGTGACTACCTCAGTGTTATTAGTGCACTTACTAAATTCAGCAGCATAATTGTGATTCAGTAAGGATTCATCTTCAGCTCCAAAACTGAACTCATTAGATGTATCTTATCCTTGTTTGTGAGAGTTAAAAAGATCACCTGCATGTGCCCTTTGGAAGCCCTTTTGCTCAATAACAAGAAGCTGGTGAAAGACTTCCAATTCCAGACAAATAGCATTTCCAAGACTAGGATATACAGAACTGTTCAACTTTTGATACAGACAGGAAACCTTGCTGTCAGTTTTCATTTTTTACTGAGCCATTAATACTAAAATATCCCATTTGAAATAATAGAAGACTGCCTTGCAAAAACCTGTTCTCTTATGCCCCAGCATCCTCATTTCCACAACTGCCTCATTAAATCATTTCATAACAAATTCTTTACAACCTTTCTGCAATAAGAATTCTCTATTCCTCTGTAAATGAAACTCCCGGATTTAACTAATATTGACCAGAATAGCTTCCATCATTACTAGATAAGGAGTGAAAAATACTGTTGTTAAAACTTCAGTAGAGTTTCAACTATGGAGTATGGTTGCTGCTGGAAGTTTCAACCATGAATAGGGGGAGTACATGCCTTAGTTCTATACAGATACGATTGCTAAAGCTGGTAGATGGCACAGTATATTAAATCTGACACTACAAAAAACCAAAAGCCATATCTACAAGGCTTAGTGGAATAAGCAATCTTCTGCTAAAAATCTCTTTTCTAGAACTGGACCAATATGATAAATCTTAACTTTAGTATTGTGTATATTTTAAACTCATATTGTTTTTGTTTTTTCTTTGCTTTTTTATTATTTCTGCTGATATATTTCTATAATCATACAGAATATAATACACTTTGTGTACCTGAATGGAAAGGGAGACTTTGAGAGCTTACTAAATCATATGCATATCTAAGGAGCTCTTGATTTTGTAAAATGAAAAAAAACTAATACTGTGATTTTATAGGGGTTTCTCCAGTGATCCTTAATCAACCTTGTAGTATGTAACTAAATTCACCAAAAAATTAAGCTCATTAATAACTCATATACCCAGGCTCCATTATAGTAACTATTTTAAGTACCCAGCTACACAGTATTAAGGATTATTTCTACCCCTTCTGTCTGAGAAAAGGATGAATCCAAGAAAGTAGACATACAAGTGGGAAACAAGGTTTTCAAAGCATTGTTCTTACAGCAACATTTTATTAAGCCAAACAACACCACAGGTACAGTTTCTTAAAATATCCTGCAAGAGTCTTGGTCCCAAGCTTTTCCACTCAAATCATATAATTCTGCTATAGGTTCCAACTAGATTCAGGATTGAACTTTATAATGTCAAGAAGCATATTACAGGAGCATAATACCTAAAGTGATGCCGATTTCATTCATCTGAGCACCAAAAATATGATACCTCGGTGTCTAGAGTGGAACATTGATGCATAGTCACACACAGAAGCCTGAAAAGCATTGCTGAACAGTTAAGCAGGTTTAGTAGCTCACAGTATAAGGAAAGAGAACTAGAACCAGAAAATAATATAGGTCTCCCCAGTGCTAAGGACTAACTACCACATTTTGGGTGTTTTATAAAGCAGGGGAATTCATAATTAAACATCTTATAAAAAGGAGAATTAGTTGCTTTAGAGCAAACAGGCTGCCATGGGAATCACCAGAGAACATTAACATGAAATGCTGAGATGTCTCTTAAATCCCATGCCTCTCTAGAAGCTAAATAATTTATTTAGGGATGTAAAAAAGTAATTATTTTCAAAAGCACCCAGTCATAATTCTGTCAGAACTTTTTTGCAAAACAATTGTAATAATAATGAAAATATCAATTCCCTTTTATTACATAAGTCAGGGTAAGCGTAGAGTGCATAATATTCCACTTTCAGTAATCTCCCAACTTTAAGGTATAGTATACTAGATTATGCAGTTGCTTGAGTAGCTAGTTCACAGGATTTGATGCTGAATACTCTGCTATTTTAGGTATTTATTGTATTCAATAATTACTGTAAATATGATATTCAATAATTACTGTGAACTGTCCTCCTTTTCGTAACAGATTTCTAAATGACCAGCAAGCTTTTGCATAACACAAACCATCTGCAAATGGCTCATGCCAGAGCCACATACCGACAGAGCTCCCCATATCATCTTTTCCTCCACGAATGTCAATATTAATAAACCAAAGAATTTCAACTCTTTCTAATCACTTCTTGTCTAAATCATTTCAATAAAAATTATGTTGTTTAAATCAGTGGTTTAAATAAAATAAATTTAGCTAACACTGTTAAAACTGTCTTTAAGCTATTTTACCATGTTTTATGGTCCTTTCCTCCAGATCAGTGCCACTGACAGGCATTAACTCTGTGGTTAGCTTTCTGAGACTAAAAAGTTTCCCCCCCCCCAGATACCTCTGTTTTTAATTTTAGCTATTTAAAGCTACCTCCTTTAGCCTTGGTCCATCCTTGTTAAGAATCTCACACAGTCCTTAAGAAACACCAGTTAAGGTCACTACTGTTTGTAAGTATAGACTGTGTATTTATAAGTTCAGCATACAGGTATGGGGTGGGTTTCCATGCTTTTTTTCTGCAGCTGGGTCTCAGTGTGCTGCAGATATCCTAGCCTTCAGTTTCTTTGGAACAATCAGCATGTGATGATCTGTGCTATACTTCTGAACCATGCCAGGGATAGTTAATGGAATTAGTAAGATTCCCGTCACCCTTTTAACTAACTCAACTAGAAAACAAAATCACAGTCCAAAACTCTGCTTGACTGCAAAGTGATTAAACTCTTCAGAAGGTTACAGACCTAAAGCCTATTATAACTGTTCCTGGTATTTCCTTCAATTGTTTTCCTGCTGGTATGATATACAATTCACAGTAGTGGGCCTAGCGTGAATGAAACATCTATTCAGGGTTGCAGGGTCTCCATAAAGCCAATGATGACTTTTAGTCCTACTTGCCCATGTCCCATGTTTTTACATATATATCTAGCTAGCTAATGAGAAGGGAAAAATATTATTGGGAAAGGAATAAAATCCAGTGTTTTAGTATTTAAGCTACCATTAAATAACAGAAATTAGGAGACAATCTTCCATTTAAGTGGAAAGGTCCATATCATGTTTTCTTACAGAGATGCTTCTGAACCTGCCCCTATAGCACAGCTTTATTCTTCTCAGCAATAGACACACCTGGTAAGGTACCAGAAGACACTTCCAGTGAACTTTAAATTATGTCAGAATTTTTTGCAACCCATCTCTCCTCAATATCAAATGAATGTCACAGAAAGAGACTCACATCTACAAATTTGCCAGACAATAATGATATTGAGGGGCTTGTGGGGTTTTTTAGGATCTTAATGTTATAAAAGATTTAATAGATGTAGTATCACATAATGCCTATTTCTATGTGTGACTCATCAGAAAAACTTCATTCCTATGTCAGAAATGGACATAACAACCTTTGGTGCTGATCATAACAGTGTCCTGATCCACGCTCATACCTCAGGCCGTGGGAGGTGAATTCTCTAAACATATGGTGTAATGAGGCTGCAATTCAGCCAGGAAGCCACCCTCATATTTTTTGAGGAATGAGAAATACAGTGCTGTTTTCTAACAAGGCACAAAAGATATTTCCTCAGATACTGCATTTTTAAGTATAGACTTTCTACTGGCGCAGTCCCCACTTGCCATGGTGAAATTAAGAGCCATGGACAAATTTAAATACACACTCCTTTTAAAGAAACCAGAGACCTTTGAATAAGCCGTAAGTGTAGTGTCTTTTGAAAAAAAATAAAATTTAAGACACCTAAGTGCCAAAAAAACATAACCCATGCACTTTCTCCTAAATATACCTTGTGTATCTTTACAAATTATGCTCAGACAAAAGGATATTGTACACCCACAGGATGCATTAGCTCCCAGAGCGGAGCACAGCAGAACAGACACAGGGCCTGGGTTTTTAAGCAGCATTCCATCACAAACTCCTTCCATACCCTGCAGGGAGCAATTTCCAATCTGCCTTAAGCACAGGAATAGAGTCTTTCTGACTATTCTCTATATTATTTTTCCAGTACGTTCAGGCTATGAATGATTGCTTAATATTTTTCTTTCACCTATCTATTTTGATGTGGCAGTGGGGGAAGGTAAGGAAATTCTATTTTCAGTAGAAGAAAGCTATCTTCAGCAGCATCACCAAGATTCAACCACACTAATTTAATTTTATAAGTATTTTTAACATTAGGGTATTCTGCTAATTTGTGTTCTCAACTCAATTAAAAAACAACAAAAAAAGGCAGAGGGCTAAAGGGCTTCAAAACACAAGATTCACTGTGACATGCCATCAATTCCCCTATCTCTGAAAGAAAACCTAGAGAACAATTTTCAGAATAAGAAACCTAGGTACTTTAAGAAATATTCATCTTGGTGTGTGTTCGTAACTCCGTAATCAAGCACAGATTTTATTTTATCCTGATTGTTAATGATCATGGTAGTGCTAATAACACTAAGTATACAGCAGTGCTTGGGAAGCAGGCCTGCTTAGCAGCTAGCATCTGCTATCGAGTACATTAAGAATTTCTATATGTAGAGAAAAGAGCCATAAAACGAGGTTCTAATCCCAATACCAGGATTATAAAGAACGTACTTAGTTTGTTTCAAAGGGATTAGTCACATGTAAAAAGCCTCAAGTATTATCTAACAAGCTTGTAAAATACTTGAAATCTCTCATCAGTAAATAAAATAATGTGTGTAAACAAACCTATCCTCAATCTTTTCTTATTTTTCATACACATATGGGATTTATTGCCAAATTTGTTTATTCAGAAGATTGTTCAGCAGCTTACAGGATTTCAGAAAGGGGCCCATACAAATAAAACACTTTAGTATGAAATTAACAGCATATATAAAATGTTCTTATATTAGTTATGAAGCAAGTACAGAAATATTGACTTCATGTTCTTATGAAATGCATAAAACCACGCATGAATGAAAAAAACATGCCTTAACTCCACACACTCCCAAACTTACCAATATTAACAAATACATTTGTTAATTTGAATATTTGAACACAGAAAGTAATCATTAATCACTAGTTGTCCAGATTTTAGTGCTTTGTAACAGTATTCTCACTTACTACAGAAATATATCTGACAATACAATACAACACAACACAATTCATGTGGCAGTCATGATAATTCTGTAATAGAAATCAGCTGCTTTTATTTCCTGTAGAAAGCATGATTCATTCTGGATCAAAACCGATTTAAATACTTTCTGCTTTCAGTTAAAAGTTAGAGATTTCTGGCACAAGATGTTAAACTTGATTAGTAGATTGTTTTACTGCACTTTTAACCCTTCTCCTCAAACCAAAAAGCCCTGAAAACTCAAGATGCCACCTACAAACTTAGTTAAATCTAATAGAAAAATAAGACCATGGGCAGTGGAGCTTTAATAGCAAAGTTTATATTTCATTGAAGGCCTGAATGCTGAGTTGTGCACTCCTATAGATGACAAAATATATACTACAAAATTTAACAGGTACTCAGCTACAGAGAGGTTATTTCATCCAGCCAAAAGCAAAAAGATAGAACTTAATTATTTGGCAACAAGTACACTTCATTTTTACCTTTTAGAACTGAATGTTATTAAGAACGTTTTAAGAATCATATTCACCAGATTTCTTGTGAAAGCAAGCTATATAGCACCATAAAACTTTTGCATTTTTAAACTCAGTCAGTATTTAGCATTCAATCTGAGGATCTCACACCCCCGCAATTGCAAACTAGATATTCAAAACTCTTCCCTGGTCAAAATCCAATTTAAAACTTGGGACCCCCTCCTCCAAATCACAGGAGGAAACATGGAGAGTAAGGTGCCATGAACCCCTATTATTACAGTCGGTGAGTAATTTGGCAAGCGGGTCCTCTAAAATGTTACTCCCATGTTATATATAAGAAAACAAAGACAATGAATGGACTTGCTGAAGATGAAAATCCATAGAAGAAAACAGCCAAGAGATAGAGATCAACTAGCAAAGATTGCTCTTTCTTATATTGATTTCCGTCTTTGTTTCTATTCATCATTGCCAAAACTCCCTTCATAGCAAATAAACACATTCTCTTTCTTCAGGTTTCCACAGAAATACGTATTTGTGATGCAAATTTCTCAAATTTTCATCTAAGCACTTAACCCCTACAAACTCAAAATAGCAACTACACATTGGAAGAATTATTTAATTTTTCATGTCAAACTTCCTGGTTTTGTAGTTTCTATATCCCTTCTGATTACTTAAAAAAGACATTGTTATATCTTTTTCAACATTTTTTTTCTTCTTAATATCAAAGGAAGCTGAAATCTAGGGATTTGTGGGAAAAGATTTTTGCTCTTGTACAAGCATCAGTGTAGCCACAGGTTTCTGCTATAGCCCTGCTGCTTTTACTTTTCACATTTGATTAAGTAGTAAATATGATATTCTCCGTTTTGTAGTTGGCAAATCTCTTCTGAAATCTCAAACCATGCTGATGCAAAAGGAAACAAAAGCACTGTAAGTTTATTGTAAACAGACTGATTTATGATTTATGAGACAGTTCTGCCAGGTTTTAGAACTGTATTTTAACCCACTAGACTCAATAAACTTGACACAGATATTCATGCATCTGTCTTTAGAATCTTCATTTCATCTTATTCTCTGTACCATTTAAAATATACTCGATTGGAAAAAACAAATTCCACTTTCAGTAACAATACAGTAATGCATAATACACTATTTATAGATGTTTTTAATGTAGTTGGAATTTTTTAAATGCAACAAATACAAAAGAAATAACATATTCTTAAATAAAAGATTCTCCAAAACATCAGGGCATTGCTTAGATGATAAAATTCCATGGTAAGATTCCTTATGTCATAGGCTGAAGGCCACTGATAAGCTTTAAATGCTTTAATATTTGTTTGAGTTACAAAAATGGATTTCCAACAAAAGCATTAATATCCCCTTATCTAGAAGCAATAAAAACATTACCCTTGACTCTTCCATTTTTAAACAAAACACAATATCTACTGTTTGGTAGCCACAGCTGTTGAACACTTCATTGTCAAGAGGTCACTCATTTGTTGGTAATAGTAGCTGGCCATAAGTGATCTGACAGGAAAATACCTCTGTGGTGTTAAGAAATAGGCTAAGAGCAACTCTTTTTTATGGTTTAGTTGGCAAACTCTTTGCATTATTCTATATCTGTGAATCTGGATTAGTTTCAAAGTCCCAATTGAAGGTTCCATCTATGTGAAAGAGGCAAACAAAACAGTCAAAAAAACCAAAGGAACATTATTACCTTCCTTTTCAAACATTTATGAACATTAATTTTGGCCTGGCTTCAAAAACTAAATTTAAAAAAGTGTTCTTAGATATTACTGCTTTGTTAAGGACATTAATGTTTATTTAGGCTGTGTAGACATGCTGACAGTCTATATACATATCTTTATGTTTAGACAGTCTAAGATACTGTAGTAGTATAAATGAAATTAAATTTCTCCTCCTGTGTCTCATAAAAAGTCTTTTTAATGCCACTATCATCATAATTATTTGTAAGCCATATCACTTGCCATATTACTGGCCCAGAAATAACAACATAAGAAAGAAATTAGTACACATTTACAGAGAAGAGTTTCTAGAAGCTTTATCTTAACATTTCCTCATATCATTTGATATGCTCAGTTGGACCTCTGAGTTAAAATAAATTAGCACTTTAAGTTTGAAGGTGTACTTTTGTAGTGGATTAAAATTCATGCATCTTTTCATTTGATGACTGCTTCAGGCTTTCTTTTTAAGACAGCTTCAAAAGGGGGAATATACATATACTTTTTTAATGCTGAGCTGCCTTTTTAAGCTGGACAAATATGAGTTGCAATGTGCTCCAAGGGAAACAAAAAAGGATCACATTAAAAACTGTCACTTGTATGAAGAAAATAACTCCTGAAGTAGACACTTCCAGGATAAATTCATCACTATCACAAGCAGACTTTTAAAATATTCTTACTAAGTTTGCTGGGAAAGTAAACCATCTATAGCAAAAAAATTGAAGATCCATTAGGAGGAAGTTCTTTACTGTGAGGGTGGTGAGACACTGGAACAGGTTACCCAGAGGGGCTTTGAATGCCCCTCCCTGGAAGTGTCCAAGGCCAGATTGGACAGGGCCTTCACAACCTGGTCTAGAGGGAGGTGTCCCTGTCCATGGCAGGGAGGTTGGAACTGGATAATCTTTAAGGTCCCTTCTAACCCAAATCATTCAGAAAAAAGAAACAAACAAACAAAACAACAAAAAAGCTCCAATGAAAAAGGATCGTTTACCATGGTCAGGATGCTTGACCCTGTTGTATATCGGCTGCCAACAGCACACAGAGCGCATATAATTTAGCTGAGACCAAGTCTCTGATCTAGCAGAGAATCTCCATATGACTTTCCTATCATCTTCACAAATTATGTGTGGTCTTTTGTTGTTTCACTAATAACTACTCCTAAAATATAACAACATATAACTGAAATGTACAAACATTTACTACAGCAATTACAGGTCTGGCCAAATGAAATTCCTGATGCTGCAGTCATGGAACACAAGAGCGAGCATCATAAATCTAGAATCAATTCTGTATGTTGGGTTGTGCAAATAAGCTCAGAACAAATACAAAATCCTCTGAAATTGAGAGATTCAAAGTAAATGAGGCTTTTGGATAACACTGTAGTAGTTTAATGTTCTGATTTTATAAATGTTGAGTAGCAGAACAGGGAGGGAACTTGCTCCTGACTAATACATTATCCCAGGAGTAATGAAACAGAACTGACAGATGTGAAAGGAAGTGATACTGATATTTCCTAAAGATGTATTGCTTTTTTCTTAGTAAAAGAAAAATAACAATGCTTCCCAGGGAAAAGCCAGTTTCATATAGCTATATTTTAACAAGGTTCAACCAGAACAAAATATCAATAGGACCCCAAGACCAACAAAAAGTCCTAAAGAACTGGTAAGACAAGCATCTGAAATGGAAAAATTAATTTTAGTAGGCACAATAAAATTCTCTGCTCTGTACATCACTCATTTAGGGCTTACTCTCCTGCAGCTAATTAAAGATTCCTATTGGTTTTTCTAATCTTTGGTATGGAAGCCGAGATTTTTGTAACCATAAAGAGAAATCATTCCATCTTTGCTGTTTCATCCTTGTGAAAGAGGTAACAGCAGTCACACAGCCAAATCCCATTGAAGTTCACTGTTCAGGAGAAAAGCATCTTACCTCCAAAAATATCAAGATATTTTCAACTACCTTTACCTGAAAGCTCAACCAATAGCTATGACAAATATTTTAAGGCTCCTTATACGACGACAAAGGCTTCCTAGCTTTCCAGAAAAATATTTACAGATCATTACCATGCCAATCTAATAGAGCAATTCATAATTCATGGATGAGGATTCAGGGTCAGATCCAGCTTTCTCAAAACAAACAAACAAACCAATCCACAAGAAAGGCCTCCATTGTCTTGATTTACAAAATTTCTGACCACACAAAGTTGGCAAAACTGCTAGAGATTTGCAAAAGAACACAAAGAACAAAGTAAACAAACTTAAAATCTTTGAGATTAGATTAAAAAGCCAATGCAGCACCTTGATCCAAGTATCCAATCAGTAAAGTGGATCTCAATATTTAATATGAAATACAGAGCATAAAACCTTTTTTTTCATTTTTCCAGTCATTTACATTCATATTTGGATACTGTCACAAAGATCCCATGATGAGGAACTAAATTCAGTGCTAACACTCCAAATCATGCTGTTTACATGGACTTTAAAGTCTACCTTTCCATATAATAGACTAAAAGGAAAAAAACCTAAGTCTTCTGCAAAAGAGCAAAGCACCAAAAATCATACTGTGCTACAATAAGATAACTAAAAATTACAATATGCTCAGCATGTCGTGACCTTTCTATAAATTTATCAAATACTACCTGAAAGACTCCTATTTTTTTGTTTTAGTCACAGCCAGTGTGAAAGGCCATTACAGAACTTCATTCTTCTAACAGCAATGGAAGAACATTCTAATTTCCAGTCTAAATGCATTTATGCTTAATATATATTAATTTGATGCAACATCAACACACCCAGCACAAATTCCTGCAAGCTTGTATCAATCACTGACCTTAATAATGCTTAAATATATATATGTGTAGATGTGTTTGTATGTAGAAAAATATAAAGGTGCTCAATAGTCCAATTTCTATCCAAATCCTCTCTGAAATTCTCAGTTTTGCAAGGATCAGTCTTCACGTAGGTATTTGATCAATGTTTAGAAATACTCCTTAAAATTTTTGGATGAACCAAATAGCCATCAGAACCTGATTTAACAAGACTGATGTTAAAAATTTTTTATTAGGGTAAGGTAAAACAGTGTGTATGATCAATAGCACTTTGTAGAATGTATAGCTTTACATGTACACTGTAGCATACCTCCAGGATGTAACTTTCAGCACAGCTCCAAGCGAGTCAACACTTAGAAGTGTAATAACTAGCTCAGAAAGGGAGAAAGGGGAAGTAATAGAGAACATTTGATAGGCTTATGGGAGAAGACTTAAGTCACATTCCCATATATAGCTTGGAAAAATAAGAAAAAAAAAAAAGACACTGCTAGTATGAGCCAGCAGAAGTCAGGTATGCCACTGACCCCCCTAAACACCCACCCCTGCAATGACAGTTCCACCCTACACCCTCCTCCCCATGATATCATACAGCCTGTAAAGTGTTCTTAGTTTGCTGTGGGTGCTATACAAATCACCTGAGAATAAAAATTATTTTTCTTCTACTACTGACTGGTTCTGGAAAAACAGTTCCTGATACAATTCTGGGATCTGGTCTACAGGTAAAGAGTTAAGACACAGGTTCAACATGTGCACAGCTGTTACACGTTCTACAGCTTCCCGTTAATCTACAATGGAAAATTATTTTGAGAAAGGCCTCCCCTGAAGATGGGAAATAACATGGATATCCTATTGCTAAGCAGAAAAGGACTCTTAGATCTCATATAAGACAACTGTACAATGGTCTTAGTAACAGACTGTGAGGAATAACACTGGTTTTCTACTTGGTTAAAAATATTTAGGAACTATTATCTACCCTGTATGAAGTTCTGCCAGATAGTTCCTTATGAATTAAGTTTTAAAAGTTATGTCTCAGTAAAGCTACATTCCTTCCAATTGTCCTTCTTCCCATGAGTCTTAGACAAGAGGGTATTTGTTTGCCTCTAATCTTGAACCTAGGCCTGAAGCAGCTCAAGATTCTTTAAGTACATTGTGTATCTCTCCCATATTTACAACATGAAAACAGCTGAACAACTTCCATTTTCAGAAACATTGTATGACTGTTAAAACATCTTTTAGAAGGACTTCCTATTGTTTAACAGCTTGCATGAGTATTAGTAGGTTAATATTAAGAAAAGAAGCCTGAAGAAAATACATTTTAATTAACACTGATTAAATTTTAAGATGTGAAGCAAGAGCATGAATATGAATTACAGTTCATATGCAGAAGAATTGTCCTTTGCCAAGTTCAAGTAACATACACAGAAAAATATTACAGGAGAAACGCACATCACACCTTAACTATTATGCAAAGTTAAGGACATAAAAGTAACCCCTTTGGTTTGTTATGCTTTTCTAATTCAATTAAATGAGAACAAAACTAAGATGAGGATTACATTTGCAGACATTTAGCATCGTTAACAGTGTCTGCCAGAGAGCTTTTTTACTTCTTTTATTTCCTTAAAGAAAAAGCAAGATCATGGCCTTTGAAACCTCCTATTTTTTAAAACAGAAAGAACAGTATTTAATAGTGAACACCTGTACAACAAAATTTTAAACCATAAACAGTTTATTAATTCCATTGATAAGGAACTCATGTGACGTAATACCCGTTTTTCCACAATGGCATTAACTCACATTGCCAAAGGAAAAACAAAAGCAGCATCAATATTTTTAGTGCAACCATCTAGCAGTGCCACAATCCCTCACTGCCTTTTTTTTGTTGTTAAAACAAAGCAAAAACTTAATCTTTTCCAACGATGTGTCCTCAAAAGGACTACACAATTAAATCCAAATTTACATTAATTTAGGGCAAATTTCAGCCCTTCACAGGTACAAGAGACAACGCTCTTAAAACACATGAATATGAGTGCACAATAAACTATCAGCAGCACACACAGCAAGCTAGCTACTCCACCGTGCGGGCACTCCCAAAGAGAGCTAACGCACCTCAATTTGTGCACTGAGGTGAGACACCTAAATCATCCCTTCGAGGAAAAAGCAAGGAACTGAACTTGTGTGTGCCGGTCTCAAACACAGCTTCTCCATGCATCTGAAGACAGTTGTGCAAAGAAAAACATTTCTGTGGAATGCACTTAGTGCAAACATAAACTAAAACAAAACAAAAAAAACCACAACACAAAAAAAGGACAACCACACACCACAGCCTCCACACCACTACTAAACACTGAAATGAACAATGTAATTCTTACTAGAGAGGAAAGAGCCAATCAAGACCCCAGACAAAAAAAAGGACAGCTTCCTGATCACTACCCTTAATAATTAAACTAGTTACAAGTCTGAAAGGAAGCAATATATCTCCATTTACACCATGGCTTATCACGGATTTTATAGAACACCTGTCTGCAGATCTTGTTAGCAGTACTCAGCACAGTGTCTACAGAGTTTTCCCGAGTGTCAGCTTCTGCCCATGAATCCAATGCTAGCTCTCACTTTGCTTTTATTATACTGAATAGCCTAATTTCTACTGTGTTTTTCCCATTTGTTGAAGATTGCTGTAGAAACCATATTTATAGCCCAGATACTCCAAATTAAGTGACATTACATATCCATTCCTAGAGAAAAAAGACATAAACAGCATGAAAGAATTTACTTTTACATTATTTGCCCTTGTCTCTATCTTCATATTGATGCACAATTGCTACAGAGTAGGTTGCATATTATGTAACACTGAGTATTTGATCATGCTGTAAACAATCTGAAAAACCTCACAAAAGTTGGCCAGGCAAATCCATCCTTTGGAAGGTTCAGAACCAGGCCTGTGACAATGCCTGCTCCCCACCAGAAAATAACTTTAAAAATATCTAATGAACACTTAACCTTATCTTGCCACACTTACATTACAAGCTAAGGAATGCTTTCTTGTTATTTTATGTGAAAATACAGTAAACACCATAACAAAACCATTCTGCCTTTTGATTCTCTTTGGATGGTTCACCCGAATAGAACCCGTATTTTCAGACTTGCCAGGTATTCCCCATTATAGCAATTGCTGAATGAAATTTCATTTCCACTGATAATGAAAATCTGTTACAAACTTAGTAGTCCTGTTAGCATTGTCTAGAGCACACATGGAGAAATGTACAAGCTAAACATAATATACACAGCCTAGGCTCTAGGAAGATGATGCCGTTGGCTGCCTGAAGAGCACTACCCTCAATCATCCCTGTCCCACTCGCCCTCCCACACACCCACCCACTCCCATCCCGGTCCTTTACTCCTCATTCACTGTAGGCATTTCTCTGCTGAGAAAACAGAGGCTGACAGGGAAGGTCACTGGGACCAATTGCAAGTCTCAGCATACAAATGTGCCTTTTAGCTCTTGGCTCCACAGTGACCGTGTCGTATTATTGATAAATCCTTGAAAAGACTCTAATGTATCTTCATTTCAGAAAACAACTGCCTTCAAGGTTGCTCCAAGAAAATAAGCAGCCAGAATGCTGAAGAATTCTCAAAGTTGGCATTCTTCTGAAGATTAAAAGATAATAACACTTCTATTAGAATCACTCTGCTACGCTGTATTGATCTCATCAGGGAGGCCACTGCAGGTCTAATATGAACAGAGCAGTTTTAGAATTAATCACAGGGGTTTTTATTACGGTTCATAGGGCTCCTCATTCAAATGGCATCGTTTGCAATATTTATGGTCGAGATTGGTTGCCATTATTAAGTGCAAGTGTGCCACATGGTGTCTGGCCTGCTGTGTTAAAACACAAAGTCATTCTTCAAAAGTAAATCTTATCTAAACTATGCACAAAAAGCCAATTACTTTTTGATTTACATTTTAATTTCACATTCAGCTTTCCCCTTACATACAAAACCCTCACTTAATCTTTGTTTTGGATTAACTAGCACAGGCATACAAGGTACACTTCGTAGTTTTAAGTAGACCATTACAGCATATTAATGCACTCCACTCAGAAAGATATATTTGGTCAACAACAAGCTACAATTTCTCCATGAAAGAAGCAAATGAAAAGGTGGAAGAAATACAGCATCTTGGAAAGTGGACTGGATACTGATCTTCAAGATAAAACTGACTCATTAAGGCTCTCAACTAAGACTGTACATTTGAAAATGAAAAGTGTTCACCAATGTCATAGCAAGCTCTCACTGACCAGTTCTAATAGTAATTTAAGGTACAGCTGTTTAATTTCCATGCTCCCTGTTTTTTCTTTTTTAAAATCTTCTTTGCCACTTCACCTATGCTCAGTTAGATCATTCCTATTTACCCCTCCTCAACAGTATTTTCTTTCCATGACAGTGACAGAAGTTTGATCCAAAGGTGAAGGAGTATGTGCACTCCTGATGCTAAGTTAATAAATTACTGCAAGTCCTGGGAAAACATTTCTATGTAGTTTTTGTGGTATTTTGGGGGTATTCCAGATATATTTCTAACTCTCACCAAAGCTTACTAGCTGAGCCATAGCAGAATAACACAGAATCCCAATCTAAGCTGAGTCACGAAAATTCAGAACAAACATCTTCCCAGACCTTCTGGTTTTGCAACCACTCCAGAAGCAAGCCTGGGTTCGCTCGCTGTTACCAAACACGTTCCCATGGCTCTGAAAATGTACCAGGGAAACAGCTTGAATTCTGCAAGTAGCATGAAGTTTCAAAGTATTAGAGCTCTCTGAATCTAGGTGCTGTCAAACAACATAATGAAAAAGCAGGGATGAGCAGATCTGCTGAAACACGCTTAAAGATGCATGTATATGCCAGTGCGGTGATTAGATATTTTACCCGACAGTGTCAGCTACAAGCCAGCTCTGTAGCTCTCAGTAGCTCAGGCCTTCCACACAACTGTCTAAGCAGTTCAGGCATAACAGGTATCTAATCCAAATCTACCCTTTTTCAGCTTAAAACTATTACCCCTTGTCCTATCACTACATGCCCATGTAAAAAGTCCTGTTCTCTTCAGGTACTGGAATGTGCTCTAAAGTCTCCCTGGAGCCTTCTCTTCTCCAGGCTGGACAACCCAAACTCTCAGCTTGTCTTCACAGGAGAGGTGCTCCAGCCCTCTGATCATCTTCATGGCCCTCCTCTGGACTCACTTCAACAAGTCCCCATAATTCCTGTGTTGGGGGCCCCAGAACCGGACACAGTACTCCAGATGGGGTCTCACATACTTAGAGAAGGAAGAAATTCCCCAAATAAGTCATCTCCAGTAAACTGACAATGTATCATTTCAGAAAAATACCTTTAAACTCTCAGTGATCTACTTATTACATGCTTGACTAATTCCTTGAACAGAGGAAAGCCATGCATGACTACATATCAGATATAAAAGACAGATGATATACGGACTCACTTTTGATGGAATCTGATTGCTGCTTTCTATAAATATGAAAATATATTTTTGTGATACAAGCAAAGGCAAAATATGACAGTGAGAAAAAGCCTGGACTGTGCCTTGAATGGAATGATGAACTAGTGCCTCAAATCCCTATAGTGAAAGTCTGATTATATATTTGTAACTCCCATTGAGGGTTTTAATATGGCAGAGATTCACTGGGAATACGTGGACTGAGATTCATTCTCATTTTCCTACTGGGAGGTGTTTACTGCAGAGAAGCTCACCTTTTTGTATTGTACACTGACATTCTCCCTAATTATTTTTTATTCCCCACGCCCTCATCAAGTCCCTGTGATCTTCAACTAGGGACCACATCTAAAACCTCAGTTGTCTTAATCTTTTAGATCAAAGTGTGGACTGAACACACAAAGTCAAATCATGGGATAAACTATTTTGAAAGCTAAAAACATAAATAATAAGCAGGAAGTGTGTAGGAGTGGGAGGCTAAATAGCACCTTTCACCTGAAGAACAGAGACTTTCTCTCTGCATATTACTCCTTAACAGAGCTGTCACTTAAGTGTAAAGACCAGCTGATTAAGGCCACAAAGAATAAATCAGCTTTGGAGGGGGGAGTAGAGATACTTGGAAATAGGTAAGGGAGTAGCTAGCCTTTTATCTTTGCCAACTCACAGAAAGTTTCATAAAAAATTCCTTTCAAAACAAGACTCACCACCTTGGCTTAGAAATTAGATGCACTTTTATTTAGGCTGACAGCCTGCCTGTTCACCTTCCAATGAAGAAATATACTGGCAAAGCTATTTTAATGCTCATGAAATTCTTCCTACGGTTTCCATGCCCAGAAGCGGTTAAGTCACTGCAGTGCAAAAGCCATATGATACCTCCCCTGTGGCCCACCATGCACATTACCACAGAGCATCAGTGGGACCCAACACATTTACACTAAGAGCACTAACACTTCTCACTCAGGCTGCCTATTGGCCTGGAAATCTCTCTCCAGCACACTTTACTAGACCACACAGGTGTGCCTAGCACATCTCAGGTTCAATTTACCTGAGGCCACTAAACACATAGTGTTCATTACCTTGAGTTCCTATCATCCAAGCTGAACATTAAGATGTTCCTACATCAAATCAGCTCTCAATCAAGCACAAACTGGTAAAGTCTCCACTACTTGGAGCAGAGCTACACTCTCTCTGCCAGATACAGGTCTGGTGCTGCTGTAATTGTTAGAGCTTCTCTATATGCTCCCCAATTCACACTCAAGCTAACCCTATTTCAGAAGTCAATTATCATATCTTAACACAAATTCTAATTACTAAAGCTGGGGAAATTGTTATATTTCATCTACAGTTCCTGACAACAGTACCACACCTACCTAATTTGAGCTGCCTGTATTTCTCTGGTATAATGAAAAGAACTCGCACACAAGAAATGCTGTGCCTATTCAGAGCCTAGCTGCACATGTCAAATTATCAACTGCCAATTCATGGTTGAATTCCTTTCATCAATGATAATGAATCATTTCTGTTAGCATATGGACACACACCATGTGTCTGACTATACTTTTGCCCCCTGAAACATTATCTGAAGAGCTATTCACTGAAGTTTTAGATATGGAGAAATTCAACATTAAAAGTTATTGATGCCCACCATTACCTGTTTGCATACACAATTGGCAGGCTGGGCGTGGGACATTCACAGAGCAGTGGTGGATTAGTGTTTTTAAACTATTTCTATTATTGATTTAACCACTTGAATCTGTTGGAAGCAGAGTTCCTGTCACAGCTCTTAATGCAAAAGGCATTAGGGAAAATCCCTATTCTGAAGGTGTGAAATTTTGTCACGCATAAAATGGTGATTTTGTGAAAATTTCACTTTTCATCAGCATCATGTACAACCAAAAAGCCCCATTTTTATTCAGCTCAGCTAGATAAGAAACATGAAAGGGGAAAAGCTACTATTTTCTTTTTCTCATTTACTTTAGTCCTGTCTAAATATCAGATCCTGCAGTCTACCCAAACTGAGTAGCATTTTTTTCCCTCAAGTTTTCCATTACAGCTAATGCAGCCACTTGCAGAGCAGGGCTATTCAAAGAGAGGAAGGATATCAGTGTAGCTCTGCATGATCACAAATCCATTAACAAGATCCTTAAAAATAAAAGAAAATAAAGAAAATAAAAGTGAAAGAAAGTAGCTTTGTTGGGACTTGGAAAGAACCAGACCCTGCAACACTGTTGCAACAGCTCTTGTAGCCAATGCAGAGGATAAATTAGTTTCTTAATCAAGTTAAATTAACAATTGCTAAGTAAATAGCTGACTTTCAGATAACATGAATTAAGAATAAAAAAAACCACTTAGTTTTAATTTTTTTCTTCTCTGCAGCTTAAAATTCATTCTGATTGAGGCTTGATATAGAGTCACAGTTTGAAAGCTATTCTAGAATAGTTCCACACTTGGCATGTCTTACTTTGAGTACTCCCTCTCTTAATTAGCTATTCTAAAATTACTCCTGTGTAGTCAAGCTCCTACAAGGTTCATGAAGGAATCACTTCAGAAAGTGTAACGATTTTCAAGTTCACTGATGGGCATTATATCCTTCACTTACTTTCATGCTAGCACACCTCTATTCTAAGTGATTATTTCATTGATGCAAACAAAAATTAACATATTATTGCCACAAATCAACTTCATTCATTGCCTTGACAACGCTACACTTCAATGCTGTAAACACATGAAAACTAAAAAGTACAAAAATTTCTCATTTGGGGAAAAAGTTCCAAAATATAAGCGAAAAACAAGCACATGCCACTCTCACTACACAAATACAGACGTATTTCATTTGTGCAGAGTAAGAAAGCAAGGTAATTTTCATATGTAAGTGCAAAACCCTTCCCTATAACTACTTCAAAATATCCCTGCATACTGAATATTTGTGTATGTCTGTGCACTGTGGTTAGCCACTGATTAATGTGCTAAACTACTTCATCAACATCTAAGCATCTGTAGCTCTGTTGATTTCAAATGGCATTCAAACCATCAGTAGTCACACTGGAATAAGGGGCATTTCATTACCTACAAGCTTGAACGATAATACTCTGAAAAGCACAGAGGAAACACTGAAACAAGTTGCCTTTTTAAAACATTTCTATTTTATTCTGGTTTTATATACAAGATTCCTATGATAAATTTAATGGTCCACTACTAAGCTGCTAGCATGCTTTTTTTTAAACCCACTCAGTCTGTTGGTTTACCTGGTATGTAAAATGTGCCCATTGCTGGCTTTGAAACACATATCTAGCAGAACTGTGAATTTGAGGAGAATGATTTTGTACTGAAATTGAAAAAAGACAAATCACAAGAAAAAAACAAAATTAAACAGAGCAGAAGTGAGATAATTGCACAAATTCAGCTACTAATGAGGGACTTTATTATACAGAACTTTGGCCTGTAGAGATCCAAAGTCTAAGGATACGGCACAAGTTAAACACAACTGTTCTCATGAAGTATTTCAGTGGTGCTGACCAGAAAATACTGCTTCTGAAAAGCAGTAAGACTTAGATTTATAGTGCAGGAGAGATGATAACATACCCACTGAACCCATGGCTCTATGGCTATGCCACTCTTTGACAGTCCTATTGTTGATTATACTCATTTTCTACTTCAGCAAGCAGCAAAATTTTATGAGATCCACCCCCATAGATTGTTCCCTGACACAATCTGGTCTACAGTTACAGAAGTTAATATGATTATTGTCTGAGAAGCAAGGAGAAAACAGAAATATTCTAACCAAATATGCTAATTCTATTGATTCCTTTTCTGCTCCCCCTCCACAGTAATGTCAGTATGAGACACCATCATCCAAACTCCACAAACTCTAAAAACAGAGAAACAGAAACCAGCAAATTAAGTTAATGAGTAACAAGACTGTTTATTTAGTTATATTTGAAGATAGCACATGGATGATACTGCTTTATATCTAACAGTAGTTGGGGTTTGGTCTGTTTTAAGCAAAGGTAGAAGAGTTTGAAATTACCTGCAGCTGTCAAACAGTTGCATGGGTATAAATGGGGACAGAACTACTCCTTCCTGTTGGGACCCAAAGCTTGGTACCTGTAATAACAAATGTCTGATAATGTACAGAATACAAAATATTTTTTGGTGCAATTCCTTCATTCATTATTTCTATATATGTTTCTGGACAGTCATCTCATCCTGTAAGCAAAATTGTTCTCTTCTTTTACTGCTTTGTTCCTCAAAGTAATTTAACTGAAAGCAGAGCACTGTCCCCTCTGCCCTGCTCACCCATTACTTTTGATAAACTTGAGGCATTTAACACCCCGCATCAAGCAAGTGTATTTGTCAGTGATCATTCTCCCTGCTGCATTAAATCGCATCCTCTCATTATCAAATGTTGCCAAACACTGACAACTTCTCATTTCCAAGCATATTAAAGGGTTACACCTTAGACCAATTTTACTGTTACAGTTCTAGATCAAACCTGCCTCAGTAATGTCCCGTTCCGGGCTGATGACGAAACGTGAGCTATCCATATGCTTAATTGCACTCATAAACGGAGCTCTTAACAGTCTGTGATAGCAAGAGTGTTACAGTTGCTGTTTATGAAATTGTTCTCTAATTCCCTTTTTTGTAAATGGAAATATTTTTTCCTAGGTCTTGCAAACATTTGATGGAGAATGGTATTTTTCATGAAATGTACTTGGCCTGCAAAGAGCAGCAGAAGGGAAAGGGAAGGTAAAAGAGAAAAGTAAATGAAGGAAAGAAAAAAGTACCTGTGTACCCAGCCTGAGAGGAAATCATCCTAAGTGTGATCTCAAACACAACCAAGCTTCACAAACAGGGCATCAACTTATCCAAGCACACAAGGAAGCCGACTGGGTCCATTTGTTTTGTGGCAACCTCTTTTCCAGACAAACATTACCTGCTGAATTCCCTGCCAGGGCATATTCCAGCTGCCTGGCCTGGCCAGCACCCGCAAGGTGGTAGGAGGCAGCACACAAACCACGAGAGATCCACACTGCACATTGCTCTCAATATCATGACAGCAAAGGAGGCATTCAGTTTTGTGAAGAAACATGAAGAGGCAAATGTAATTATCTCTGCTCACAAAGTGTTTCCTTTAAGGTAAATTATCCACATCTGGGATAATTCAATGGGGAAATATACAAATCTATATGGGTACCAAAACTTTCAGACCATATAATTTATGCTTTCTTAATATTCATTTACATAAAAACCCCTCTTGACTTGTTGCTTGCTTTTTCCCTGGTGTACACACAATCTGTATTGTTGCTTATGAAATTTCTTAAAATAGCATTGACTGACACTTTGAAATTACATTCCCATTTCAAATGGGACTCAAATAATTTTAAAATGGTAACAACAGTTCAACAATAATGAAATAAATTATTCACTTAAGCTAAACCATTATGCCTCAGGTTAACAGAAAACAAAATAACTAACTGGAAAAACTCCTGTTTTGGTTGGGAAAGGCAATCTTGGAAGATACTGTTTCTAACTACACAGAGCCTGACTGGGTGGCTTAAAACACTTCATGAATATTAATTTATAAACACATCTGGACAAATAATTCTAACTCTTGAAAAGCAGTCTTATAATCTAAATCTTTATTGAATTGTTTCATCTGGTTGGAAAGCTGCTTTCAAAACTTGCTAAAGTTTTTTTTTTAAAAAAGCACAAAATAGATCTTCCTTTCTCTCTGCTGTATGTACAGGCCCCCTCCTCCTCGCTATACCAATATGGAAATTTATTGATTTGGAAGTAAATACATTCCTTACAGGTGATGATTTTGTACAGCATTAATGATTTTTGGAAGATGTCTGAAAGTATGTCTATGGCATATCTGATTCAGTTACATATCATCACAAATACCACTTGACCCGAGGTGATTGGCCAGTAGGGTTCTGCATGTATAAACATTAATATTAGCAAAATTCAACTCTTCATTTTATTGCAGCACAGCTGACAGGAGGGTTATCTGATATCTGCAAACTGGTTAAAGCCCCTCACCCTGTCACTGCGACTGTGAGCTGTCAAAAGGACACAATGATAGAAAGACCTTCTGTATGCTGCAGGGAAAGTATTTTAATCATTTATAAGCTGGCCAATCGGGTTTAAAAGCACTCAGACATGCATTAAAATGTGTCTGAGACAGGAGCTTGAAGTCAATTTTCAATTGATTCTGTCTAGCAAATGCTGCTTAAGTGAGAACTTCAGAGTGTTCTTTTTTCTTCCTTCTTCCTCCAGAAGGCAAAAGCTTAATTAGGAGGATATCGTTCTGGTATACATCTCACAAAGTATGTACTTGCAACATTTCAATAATCATTTTTATATGTGTTCCATACTTGAAGTAACTTAAAGAGTTTAATTCCCTACAAAGAGCTGAGAATTATGTAATACAGTGCACAACCTAGATCATAAAAACTCTAAGCATCATTGTTTCACTTAAGTCTATTTTACCTTGCAGTTTAATGTTCTTCTACTGAGAAAGAACAAGTTGGGGATAATCAATTTCACAATTTTAATGTATGAAGAAAAAAAATAAATCTGACTACAGCCCGAGAGGTTGGAATCGTATTGATTTTGCTGTTTTTCACAAGAGTGTAATATCAATTCTGTCTGCAATTATTTTGCATTACTAATAAGCTCATTACAAGCCAGTAAGACAATGTTAGTTTATGGTACAATACACTTGTGGTTCATTTGCCAATACCAATAAAATTTCACAATGCATCAGGTAAAGTATTTTTGTCATTTACGATATCTATAGATGCTCATCTGCATATTTGCTTTATTGATAGTAATATAGCTACAAGAGACAGTAAAAGCATGCAGCACATCAGGAAACACAACATTTACAAAAGAGGAAATGTCTTTTGGACTGTAAACTAAGCATCTATAAAGCAAAAAGGAATAATGAGTTATAGGTGCTTAAATCAAATAAGTAATCAACTAGAAGCTCAATTTTAGTAGTAATACTATGTATCTTAATTCTCCATGATGCAAAACTCAGGCACAGTCACTGGGGTTATCTTTAATAGAAATACCAATCCTGTTGACAATAAAAATATAACCACGACATTGGAAGAACCACATGATAGGACCCTTCAAGATCAACAACTTTAAATGAGTATTACATTACAAAATTGTAAGCAGCATCTTAAGATTGGACCAGTGGACCAATTTAAAGTATTAATCTGTACAGTGCAGTTGGGTTTTGAAGCTTCAGGCATACTTGAAATATGCCAAAATTTTCTATTTTGTTTTCCTGCAGTACTATTTTCCCCATAATAAAGTATGCTATCATTTAGAATAGAAAGAAGAAAGAAAAAATTCTGTATTGGGTCCATGTGTATTTCTATAAATCATAAAACTTATTGCAAAAAAAACCTAAACCCTCTTGTCATTTATTTCAACTACTGACATTGAATATGAAATTTAAGGACAAATAGTCCTTACACTGCACAAACCTTATTAGAAAATAAAGCACAATTATTTTTTATATAATCCTTTCTCCCAAAAATACCAGTTTTGACTGCAGAGTCATCTTAGCATGAGGCTTGTATTTAGAACTTTCAAGAAGAGCTACTCTGAGGCATTAAGGTTGACAGTAAAACTTCAGCCCAGTTGCCTTCCACGTATGCTGAAGTTCTTAAATACCTTCTTCAGTATGTATTATTTTTTCTTCAGCATTTCTAATTTAGTTCACAGTATGGTTAACTATGTTTTGGAGAAGCAATTATTCTATAATATTTCTCCTTATTGTCTACTCAGGTTTTATTTATTTCACTACACTCAGGGTTGCTTCATCCTCATCTTTATAATCCTCTGCAGTTCTCCAAATAATTTATCTTCATAACAATACTTTGAGTCAAGAAGGTGGTAATACAGAGATATACAGAGAGTAAAGTAAAAAATGCAGATGAGACTATCCTGAGACATGTCAAGCAGGACTTCTACGTGCACTTCACAGTGAGTAGAATGACATGTGTACCAGATTACCTGACTGTCAATAGTTTTTAACATTCACATCACAACTGCAGATCTTAGTATAAAATTACTCCACTTTTTTCCATTCCTTCTTCCAGTTCTTACTTTTATTGTTTATACAAATACTTTATTACACTCAGCATCCTGCTTGAATGAGATGTGTAGTGAGGCACACCTTCAGTTTTCCATCAAACTAAGTAATTTGGATGCCAAAACCATTCATCCAAGTTCAAACAAGCATCACAACTCTTAAAAGAAGATACAAACCACACCTTTTCAATCTAGCACATCACTATTATGGTCTTAAGACAAAGTCACCAAATACAAAAGCCTAAGAATAATGTTTATGACCAGGCATTTCTTTGGAATTTCTGATTGTGAACATGCCACTATTAAGACATACTATTATTGTGCCATGTAAGAGTAACTTCATGTTTTACAATACTGTTATACATTTTAATATTGTGATATTATCTGCTAGATATCATCCTTATTAGATATTATGCAGTAATTTATCATACTTAAATGCTTCATAGTTACCAACCCTGAGTGTATTTTTAACAATATATACAAGTGATAAGAAATACAGAGTACAGCAGAAATTCAACTGAGAACCAATATTACTATCCTTTTCAGAGTTCCTAATATTTTTATCTGTTGTGAAAGGTGATTTGCCCTGAAATGAAATGTTTATCTTGGATAGTCTACCTCTCAGCAGTAGCCCTTCTAAATGCTCCTTGAAAATACTTTCAGATACTATCTCACTCTTATTCCTCCTTCTTCTTTCTTCCCTCCCCCTATTAGATTCTAGGCAGAAATATTTGTTCTTCCTTTTCTGTGCTCAGTGTGGATAGACTGCTAATGCGAAGAATTCCTGTTCTGTATATTACACCATGCAAGAGGCACCCTGATGTTTTTCTAACACTGAACGCCATTCAGCACAGCAGTACCGATGGACTAGCTAAAACACCACTGCTTAACCAAGAAAGGAAAGTAGGGCTACAGTAACAGTTATGTTTAAACTTGTTTATGCTCGATATTCAGAGACAGAGAGAAAGATATTCAACAACCTAAGGAAGCCTTGTATAATATTATTGCATTAGCTTCCTTTTAAGCAGTAGACAGCACTTTCATCTTTGCACAGAACTTAAACATTAAAAAAACCTGCTGCATAAAGATGCTTTCCAAAGACTATTTGCATTGCTGTGATGGATTGAAATAGTACATTTACAGTGTTAATAGATCTATTCACTAAACACACGGCTACTAACACCTACACTTACTATGCAAAAAAAAAAAAGAATTTTTTTCCACACAGATTTTCACAGTAAATTATATATTTGTGATTTTCACATTTTACTATCTTCAACCTGATTTCTCTCACTACCTCCTTTGCACTCTAAATATTGGAGTACATATCTAGAATTTAAAAGGCACAGGGAAGACAAGTGATGGACAAGAGGGTAATCATCACTTGTCTTGCCACTTAAGGTAAACACACCAAGATCCTGTTTGTATGATGTACCTTAGGTCTTTATACAGCACAATAAAATAGTACAACAAAGAGACCAGAGAAACCATATTCACTCCAGATCTATGAAAAACGTTATTTTAACTTGATCATTGTATATCAACTAGAAAGTCCAAGTTGGTCAGGTGCAACACTAACCAGACTTCTCTGTGTAGCAACCACCAAAAAATTCTCTTTAGACTGGTCTATGATCACATTATGTGGTCAGAAATAATATTTTTCCATAATCAAAGACTACAGTCTAAACACAACAAGCAAACTCCCTGAGCAGTGGCATTTACTTCTGCTGTAAGTCTGCCTTATAATAAAAAGGAGAAAAAAATTTGTCTTGAGAGACTTCCAGATGGTGATTCAATTTTAAATACAACGTAATATCACAGCAGCTGCATCAAGGTAATTCACCATCGTGGCCAGCACAGCTGGAGTCAAAAGAATAGACCATGCCTACCATCACATGGCAAAGTACTGTCATCAAACACACACTTTTGTGAAAGGGTGACATGTAGACAAGGAAGATCAAATTGACACTCCCCAAAACATTCAGCCATACCATCCCTAAAATCTCTTAAAATAAACCAAATTGTCATAGGATAAGTAAGTCTTCACAGGGCAGGAATAAGATTTATACATTTTCCCAGTGGGAGGAAGAGTGTTACAGCCATCTGGGCTAGTCAACAATGTCCACCAGGTAACTGGAAAAAGGACTTGTTAGGTAGCAAAGTTCTTGAGAAGTTGGTAAGAAGTTAAAGTGTAGCACACACAGAAATTGCAGAAAGCTCTCCCAATACCTAGTGACTGTGTGATAAAATCACAGAAAGCTCTCCCAATACCTAGTGACTGTGTGATAAAATCACAGATGAAATATGAACTAAAAGTAAATGAGGAGAAAACCTTAGTTTTACACATAAAATGTGTGCTAAGAATGAATACTAAGAAACAAACACTGTGGGTTAAATCAGATCCATTCAATATTCCACAACAATGACAAAAAAGATAAATCAAAACCTTAGAAATTATAAGAATTTAATAAGAAAAAAAGTTACTAAATATCCATGTGCAGTCATATCCCATATACTGTTTACTGTTTTGTTCCTCCATCTCTAAAAGACTGTAGATTTCCTACACACACAAAAAGGTACAGGGAAGAGCAGGAAATCTAACAAAAGGTGCACAAGAGTTTCAGAGTAAGGAACAGTTCTATGTGTCTGTGAACACGTGCATGTGCGTGCATGCACACATGTTCATATATACACACATGCATATAGTAAAGAGTCTTCTGACCACAAGACAGATAACTGAAGAAGGATTTAACAAAGATCTGTGAAAATATACCTAGTCTGAAGCAGCAATGATCAGCAGATCTTGTCCCTGCAAATGAAGGACTAGGGGCAACAGAATAAATTTGGTATGGGCAGCATTAACAAAAATATTTAACTTCTTCACATAATGTACAGTTAAGTGGAATGTTCTGCCCCTGGATTCTAGGAATGCTAAAAAAAACCCACATTCCAAAACCCACTAAATTAGCAAAAGAGAAATCTGTGAAAGGCCATTAAATACATGCACAGTAAATCTAGTACAGAGAGTCTCTAAGTTGAAATCACGGGAATCTAGGAGAACCTTCTGGGAAATTTTCACTACATCTCTATCCTACTATTCCATGAGCATCCATTGTAAGAGAGCAGGAAGCCTTCTGTATATAACACACAGCTGCAAGGCTAGAAATTTAACCAGTTTCACAAGTTCAAATCCAGGCAACCACTATTATTTCTCCTTAACACATGTTGTGACAATTCAAGGAAACCTCTTCATAAGATTAAGCGTGGTCTTACATTCCATATTCTGTTTTTATTTACAATTCATATGTTCATATATCTGTACAGACAGGGCTGCCCACTTCTTACGCAAATAAAGCAGAAAAATTGAAGGTCTATAGCAATTAGTCAAGTTACACTGCCAGTACTTAAATGAACCATCTGTTCAAAGGTATGTAAGACCAGAGTGTTTTTAAGCCATAAGGCAGCTCTCTCATTTCTGCAGTATCTATCTGTGGTTGAGTTGGGTGATACCATCCTTGGTTTGGAAAGGTTATGCGTGTTGCTGTTTTGTAATTAAACACAAAAAGGGCACTAACGTCATCCTCTTACATCACTAAGAGATGTAATTCTATCATAGGTTTCCTTTGGTTTGCAGGGATCTTGTTTTTGGCAGAGCGAGAACGTACATGAACACTTAAAACAGTGGGGTGAAAAAAACTCACTCAAAAAAAAATTCCAGAATGTGTTGTGCAAACTGTGTGAAAATTAAGTGCAAGACAATGGTCTTCACACTATTTCACCACAGCACAATTAAATTCTTCTTGAATGAAGAAATTTGACCCCGTCTTACTGCTCAACTACAGCTTTTATTTTCTATGGAAAGGGGAAGCAAAGGAAATTGTTTTTTGTCTCCTCAAAAACACATGTAAAGCATGACTACCTCCAGCATCCAATTCCAGAACTATTTTATTAGTACATCACTGACATTTACAGATGCCAAGACTGAACATGCTCATTATGACTGTTTATTAGACAAAAGGCTACTAGTAGAATGATAATTAATCAGTTGGCACTGATTGAAATTCTTGATGAAATGAAGCATGAGCTATTGAAAAATAATTTAATCATAAAATCCATGAATCAGCCACAGAAAGCACATTAAACCAGAATTCATAACTAAGATATTTTGCCTAGCTGTTTTTCTCCTCTTTTGATTCTTTCATGTTGAATAAAAAGGCCAGATGTTCCTACAGCAACTCGGAGAAGAACAGACATCAGTTAAATATCCCATGCAATAGTAGCATGTGAGTTCTGATATGTGACTTATTAACAAACTCGAATAGCTTTTATAAAGCACAAAACTAAAACCTGGTATTTTGCTACGATAGTTCAGGAAAAGCAAAACATGTTATAGAAGAGTTAGTAAAACTATAGAAGCCTTCAAAAGAACTGACCCAAATAAGTTTTCATTCTACTATAACTGAAAAACTTAGGATATATCTAGTTATTCTTTCTCAATACCATTTTCTGATGAAAGAAATACATAATGAAATGTCACAATTTCAAAAGCATTGACAGAAGTATCCCTTTGTATACAGAAATTAAGTTCCTGGTGTCTTTTTTTTTTTTATCTGTCATTAACTAAACACTGGTACAGCCAAGATGACTAAGGCTCCCAGTGTTAAAAAATGCAGACCATATTAACATGAAACAGATACTAAAGATTGGGATTGATTTCAAAGGCAAGCTCATTTTCTGAGGATTACAGTCAAGTAATTTTATATAAACTCTGCTTTTTAGATGTCCTGAGTAATGATTAGTGCAACCACTATATGAATTCAATTAATTCTGCCTCACACTTATTGATATTCAAGTAAACATGAACTTTGTCCTGACAGAAGCTAAAAAATAGGCAAAATTGTAACCAGTTAATCCTAAATGTTAGATTAGACAAAAATACATCTTTAATTGTGTAACTTTGTATTAAACAAACTAAAAAGCTCAATATTTTAATAGAATTTCAATAAGATTTTTTTTCTGCTCATTATCTAGAGTCTTTACAAAAAATTACTCAGTTTAAATATGTCATTACTACCATGAAGCTGTGAACAACCATAAAAGGTACTGAATTATCTGTTAAATCACAGAAACATGTATAAGAATATCTGAAGTACTGAAATATTTCTGTTGCAGTGGACCACGTCTATCAGAAAATCTTACTTATATTCTTCTTCTCACATCCACAGAGAGCAGAGTGGATGTGAGTCATAAGACCAAAGCTTTCTTCAAACAGCATGTAGTCGCAATGTGAAATTGCAGGTGGGACTAAGAGGTAAGCAATGACTAAAAACATCTTTCTATTTCCACATGACATTTCTTCTGGATGAAGAAATCTATTCTTTATGCAACACTAGAACCCACGTTCACTACAGCTAGTGCTACAAATTCCTTGCTATCACTTATTCATGACTAGCCCAAAGAGGAAAGCTAAACTTTTGAACTCTACGAGCATCATTTTAGCATCCATCTGGCAATGCAAACAGAGTACTGACCTAGTTATGCTGCAAAAAACCTTTGCAGAAATCCCTATGAAAAAAAAAGTTAATTCTGAATGCTAGGTGAGTAAGTGGGAAGGAGGGAAAACCACGTTGTGCAAGAACTTCTACAGCATATAATTCCACAGGCACCACCATCCTCTTTGGCACAGGATATCAGCATTGCTCTAAAGGCATTCATCAAGGATATTTCAAACATGACCAGGACTAAGATAAACTGGTTGCACTATCAGACTTTCTGCCTCCGTTTTCTTAGTACTATTTTCCTCTGTCAGATTTACTTAAAAAGTCCTGAGCTTACATGTTATGAAGGAAACAAATAAAAGAGCATGGGCAGGTTTTAATTATTACATTAAACACAAAAACCATGACAATAAATTAATTTTAAAAATAGCTGAACTCTACAGAGGTAGAATAAAACACAAACTTAAATTATCACTATATCAACTTAAAGCTTTTAAAGCAAAATCTTTTGCTTTTTTTACATTATGTTTATGCTGCTCAGCTGCATACACTCTTGCATACCCTCTCTATTCTGATGTATGTATAAAACTTTAAATAGACAACAAATATTACCACAACACTGTTTTCATGGGGCACAAAAAAAAATATCTGAATTAATATCTAAAATGTGATACCCATAGAACATAACTAAATTGTTCATTTTTGTTGATACGGATTTCCAATCCCTACAACTTTTTCACCAAAGAAAGAGTGATTACATTGAACTCAAAGATCTGAGTTAAAGCAGACTTGATGGGAAACTGCTGCTTTTGTGCCACTACCAAAACACCTACAATGGCAGCAGAAATAGAACAGCAGTTGCTGAAATTTTGCTATTTAGACACTTCTCTGAGCAGAATGATATAACAGAATGACTATTCCTACCACCAGTAGGATACCTACAATATGAACGTACTACAAGATGAGCACAGACACAGCCTGCATATTACAGAAAAAGACAATACTAGTGCAATCTTTAATAATAAGCTCTTGTAGAATTTTATCAAAAACAGAGTTTGTTTCTATGCATTATTTATCCACATCTACATTTCACAAAAATGGCCTCTTACAAATTAACTGACACTTTCCTATGGTATATTTGTTAGAAACTGGTATTATACACACCCTGGTTTAGGTTATAGTCCAGCTTTGTACTAGCACAGGTATCCAATAATGATGAGTTATTTAAAGTAAATAAATAGTGCATAAAAATCTCATTTACTTGTTTAAATCATCAAATNCAGAAGTTTGAGTAATTAATGTACAGCTTTTTTTGTTCTTTGCCTGCTATTCTTGCTGAACCAGTGCACTTATTTAAGATGGATTGTTCTACAATGTTAAAAAATAAAATGAGATAGTTCAGAAATTAAAAATTTAACTTGTGGAAGATGCTGCTATAACTGGAAGCCATAAGGATTTAATGAAAGTCCTCAAAGTTCTTTTAATATGACAATAGCAATTATTCCTTCTCCTCATCAGTGATCTCTCCTTTACTTCCATATTCTGTGTATTAAACAAAGCAGCCCAGTCTCATAAGGAGGTAGGAAAAAAAATCCCTACAGGCAACCTCAGTGCAGCCTTAATGGTCCCTGTGAAACTCCATTGCTTAGCATCTCCTCATGTTGCCTTCCTGCCCCACCACAGGCAAAAAGATTAATGGCTTTTTTCCCATGCTTTGAGTTTATTCAAGCCAGATAAATGATGAAGCTGCAAAATTATTTATTCCAGCTTCTGACCAACTATACCCAATGTCCCTCAAGAAAAAATCCTCAGCAATGTCCAACATCATTCAACTGTTTGGTTGAACAAACTTGCTAGTCTCTGGTTGCGTAGCAGGGGAAAGGAGGCAGCAAAAAGCAGGAGGCAGAAAGGAGTTTGAGGAATTGTTTTTTGTAAAATTAGAACTCCTAAATATCAAATTAAGGACAGGCATAAGTAAAAAAATAAATCTATATTTACAGCTTTTGAAGAATACCTATTATAATGAAATTATTAAATCATTTTACTTATGTTCATGACTACATTCTGATTTCATACAGAGCCACTGTGTGCTACCCTAGATACTGCAGTTGCCTTGCACTTTGCTAGGAAGATTGAGGAAATCTCTGTGGATATTGCTGCTTAGCTTACCATGTACAGCAGCACAGGAGGAAAGCAGGGAGCGAGTACTTCTGTGGGTATGGCACAGACAGAGCACAGACGATTACCAGAAGACAAAATCTGAACACAAGAAACTGAAGCTGCACCGTGTGCTAAGCAGAGCAGAGAGATGGAGCTCAAAACAGGAGGAGAAAGGGTTTTTATTTGCTGCAGGCTAAGTCAGTAGTATGTATGTAACCTTTAACTGTAAGCCACAAATATTAGTTAAATTTTCTGCGTGCGTGGTTTCACAACAGTATCACAATTGGTTTAATTTAAGGAAAACAGGTTGTGGAGTTTTAAAGGTTGAAGAATGTAATGCCTGCATGTGTGGGAATGCTCTGCATTTATTTCAAGTTTTCCCATCGCTGTAGCAAACATGCTGCCTTTACTTTATCTTGCTGCTTTTCACCTTCTACCCTGCTCAGCTTTTCTATACCCTTCACAACTGGCCTGCCAGTCTACAGCATCATTTTTTCCCCTCACATTTTCTCAGGCTGCTCTAAAATGCTGCAGCATACACAGGGAAGGAAGAAGTGCTGTTCTTATTACGTTATTTCCAGCCTAACTATGGATGTCTGGAACTGAATGGATCTGCTCTAACATCATACAATACTTTCTGGTCCCTGCACCAGAAAGCCTTATGTATTGCTCTCCAAATAAGATGACAAACTCCTACTGTGCGCTTCCAACATATGAAGGCTAACAGTGCTAGGCTAGCCCACTCTGCTTCCACATCAACCTGAACCATATTGTAACACTGCATCTTCCATATAGAGCAAATATGACCCAAATGGAGTTTCAATTTTTAAATTCTAAAAAGGAATTAATGTCATGATAAATACTACCTACATCTCACCATCAACAGTGGCAAATATGAGCTGTGCTACTTGTGTTTCAAACAGCAGGAGATCAAATAGTAGGAAAATGTTTTTCTTTGCTGGTTCAAGAAAACAAAATGGCACAGAACATTGTTCAACTGCAAAAATATCATTCTGTGTTTTCTGGAGTGCATCCTGCAGCTCTCAGCTGCTTATGCCCAAATACAAAACATGGGCTTCTGCCACTGATGGTTATAAATAAAGTCTTAGTAAGGTTTGTTTACCGTATAATCTTCCCATAGCTGATTTGCTGCACAATCATTCATGGTAATGAAGGAAGTCCTGACTCTGTGCTTACAGCAGTTGTGAAAGCTGTTGTCTCCTAGACAAGGGTAAAGTGGAGAATTCTGCCTCGAACCAACACCAAGGTCCTGCTGATGAAATAAAAAAATCCTTGCTGTTGCCGAAGATTATCTGCCTTCTGCTTAGCTCAAGTAAGGATTTAGTACCAGTTTTACAGGTCTTACAAACTAGGAAAGAATGTTGTTTTACAGAGCTGATCATGATTCTGATCATATTTTAAAATTTTTTAAAAGGGTGGAGAGGAGGAGACAAACAAGCAGCCCCTGCGTTCAGCAGTGATTGTGCATAACAAACAATACTTTTATTTAAACAAGGTCAAAAGATGGGGTGATGCTAATCTTAACAATATCAATGTGGTTACTACTTTTTCCTCGTTATTTTGAAGGCCAGAAATGGAAAACCGTTTTCTCACATGCAATGAACTTCAAATCAGAAAATTAAAAGCCACATGGTCAATACTATTCATTTCATTATGCATTTGTCTCAAAAAGTGGAGAATTCATTCCTGACAATGGCAGATCAGATTGTGAAAATAGAAGGCCTAATTTTGAACTTGTTCTCTTTATAAATATATTGCAATAAGATAACTTCCCCATGTATTTTCCAGTTGTAGCAGTGCTGCTCCCAGTAAAGCAATAAAAGCTGCAATATTAAGCTTACTGCTTACTCATCAGTTTTCATGTGAGTCTCATTGGCAAGCAGTCCAGTCACAGAGGAGATGCTACTGTAATTAATACTTCTATACCCAAAACAATGTTGACTACTAAATTATTAAAATGCTTCTTTCTAACTAAATATTTTCATTAGTGGGCCTGACAGAACTGAGAGAACTCTTCTATGCACACGGTTGCTCAAAGAAAGGTAGTTGACTGTCAGATAACTTTAGTTTGAACAGTTTAAGCTGGCTGTATCCTTAAATACAAATTCACAGTTCCTTTGCCAATAAGAAGCTGATACAAACCATTGAACTTGTTATCAGGCAATGAGAAAGCCGAAGTCCTGCATCTAGTGCCCAATTTCAGTTATATTTTCTCTCACATTTCATTTTTCATTCCCCAGTTAAGTGAAGCAAACAATATTGAGAGTATTCATGAATGTTTGGAAAACTATTTCTCTTCTTGAAAATAGGTATTTTTGCCTGACAACCTGGTGTGTTTTGGTGATAGCAGGAGAAAGGAGAATTAAGTGCAGAAGTAAACTATTAATAGCTAAAAGATTTTGCTTCCAGTGCTTTGTATATCTGCCAGGTAATTTTCAATCTGGGATCCATGCATGTAATCAGCATGGAAAGGGAACTTCTTAAGTGTCCAAAAATTCCCTAGGCTTATTTCCAGCTGTCTGTCTAACTGCTGGAAGGTCCTTCTTCCATTTCAGATGGGAATAAAAGGCCCCTAACTTGCACAGAACCCCCCTTGCTATACAGAATAGGATATGCAGTCAGGGACCAAAAGCAATCTCCCATAACAATTTAGCTCTGTAGCAAAAACTCAAGCTGCAATGTCTTTGTAGTATCCTGAATCTTATCTCTTCAGTGCATTCAAGTATCAAAGTAGTTCAGCCTCTAAAGGTAGTGGTCATCTATCACAGTAAAACTGATTAATAGCTTCAGCAAATGAAGTTGTTCTAATGCAAATAATTCAACCAACTGGCGGCTACTTTACATATGTCATTTTAGCAAATTGCACTATTATCACAGCACCTCGCTTATTCTAATATTAATCCAGGAAAGACTCCTCATTTCAGTTCTCTTTGGATTGAGAAATGCCAGTCACTAACACAGCTGAATAATTGTGGGTGTTATTTTAGCAAAAGCTAACCAATGTCCAAAGATCACAGCGTTTTAACAATCCTTACTCAGCTCTGCTGCAGTGACAACCAGAGTATGAAATAAAAGCTCCAGATGCTCTTGTTAGCACGTGCATTACACTTTGTTCGCAAAGGACTTAAAGCTACCTACAACAGCTAACTTCTGCTTTTTGTGTCCCTGCGCACTCTGCGGCAAAACACTGTATACAGTTAGGCAGCATCAGCCATACAACATCAATTTTACATAAACAGGAGGTCACAAAGCTCTCATTCTCAAAGCTATAACAGAAATTGCAAGCTTCATCCAATCTTAAATCCTACTGCTCACTAAGAAGCTCTAACCATATAATTAAACGTAGGTCAGCTTAAAAGTGGACAATTCTTTTCAGGCTTTATATAAAGCTCTTCAGTAAAGCCTTCAGCAATTCTGTTCTTTTATCTTGGAGGGCTGACAGATCGTTGTCAAAACCGGGGTCTTCCCAGTAAAAAGTTTTAACACAGAAAAAAATATAACAGTGTAGGAGGAGACGCTTAAAAGAGAATAAATCTCTAGCTTGCTTTCTTCAAAGCTAGAATTCCTCCCTTGTCTGAGACGTACTGAGGACAAGTTTAACCCAGGGTAACTCTTCTGTAGTCTAATGGCCTTACACCAACGAATATTTTGACCCAAACTGTCTGAGGCATGCTTGGAAAAATAACCTTCTATTTTCCTGACGGTCCTGCTGCACAGAGGGAAATCCTTCTTGTCACTCCCTCTAGCTCTCACGTCTTGAGTTTTGTCTAGAAATTCTCCCCTGGCTTTCTTGACTCACACTAGCCGTTTTTCATAAGAGCAGGCTGGATCAGGTTGTCCTTTGCTTCAATAGATTTTATTCATATACTACTATAAGTGTTAGGAGAACATGGCCTTGGTGTTTGGAGTTCTGCTATGATTTCTTTTCTAATCAGAACAGAGAGAGAATATCATAGTAAATCAATTGTTTGACTGAGGCAGGTATGCTTGGACAAGTTTTCCACTTTTACTGTGTGTTTTTAAAGCTAAGTAGAAATTCCTTTTCTTAAAGAGAAATTCTTCATGGGAGATGAAGGGGTATTAGAGATTAGGAAAGCAAAAGAGAACAATGAAACCCTAACATACAGCTGGAAGAAGCCTACTCAGGAATGGAAATATTGTCGTGTAGCTTTACAAAGCATAAATCCGCTTGTTTTTCAACTCAGGCTATATTCATTTTCAACTTAGATCTTTTTTAATCTTAATGGAACTTGGCTCACTGAAGCTTTTGTTCACTTAGCACAACTAAATCTACTCTATAGAATAAATGGAATCGTATTCATTTGCAATACTTCTACATTGAATTTAAGGATGTGTAAAACTGTTAGTCATTATATTATTCTTGAAATTGTTTCAGTATGAAAAGAATACACTCATTTAATTTCCTTTTCACTGTAACCTATGCTTTTTTCTTATCTTTCAAATTAAAAAAAGCAATGCGTTCTTAGTGTTAAGTATTCACAGATATTCATCATCAATCTATTCTAGGAGACATCTAAGCATCTGAATCTTCTGTTGTGAAATTAATTAATAGTTTAATTACTGAATATTAAAGATTGCCTAATCTAGCTGTATTTATTTTCAGTCAGTGTAAAAACCATAGATACAGTGCACCATTAAATAAGTGAATCTAAATGAAGACAATAACTAAAACATAATTCAGACCTAAACAACAAAAGCCATTTAAGTGGACCCCTAAAAACCTCATATTTAGATACATTTTCTACTTCAGATGTTTTATCACTGTGCAGTATGAAAAAGCATTTTCTACCAGTTTAGCATCCAGCTAATTATCATGTCAAGAAAAACAACAAAAACCAAAAACATAACACACCCAAACCACCAAGGTCCTTTGTACTGGACAATTTTAATCTCCACAAGGAATTCCCATGCAATGGCATTATTCAAGATATTTAGAGACAACAGATTATGCAAGATAACCAAGAAAAGAATCCGAGTCTAAGCACTTGTTTCTCCTCCTCCTTTGGCTCCTCCAGTCATGTTTTCACAAGACCTGGCCCTCTTTTCCCAACACTAATAATACTGCAGTAAAATTTTTTGCTCTGGTTCTAGTGTTGTTATAGTGATTATATTGCACTATTTCTACATTACTCAAGAAGCAGATTCTAAACTATATTTTCCATGTATATCGGCATATGCAAACCTCTGACATGATCCCTAGGATGATTTAATATAGATTCAAACAAACTGCAGCTTAATTTGTTGGTTCTTCATATAAATTGCCTTGGTAGATGAGGATTGGGTTAGGGATCAGTTGAGCAATCTGGACATCCATAAATCAATGGGTCCGGATGGAATGCACCCAAGGGTGCTGAGGGAGCTGGCAGAGGTCATTGCTAAGCCACTCTCCATCATCTTTGGTAAGTCATGGGCAACAGGAGAGGTGCCTGAGGACTGGAGGATAGCAAATGTCACTCCAGTCTACAAGAAGGGCAAGAAGGAGGACCCGGGTAACTATAGACCGGTCAGCCTCACCTCCATCCCTGGAAAGGTGATGGAACAACTTGTTCTTGGCACTATCTCTAGGCACATCAAGGATGAGGGGGTCATTAAGAGTAGTCAACATGGCTTTACCAAGGGTAAGTCATGTTTGACCAACCTTATAGCCTTCTATGAGGAAATAACTAGGTGGATGGATGATGGTAGAG